>PNEQ01002928.1:28426-41017 GCA_003012365.1 Medauroidea extradentata | reverse complement strand
TTGCTTCCGTGAGCGGTACTTGCCAAAATCCTCGTGACGCGTCTAAAACTGTGAAGAGTTTGGCCCCTTCCAACAATGCCAGTGATTCGTCCACTGCCGGAAGTTGTAGTCTCTCTCGCTGAACATTCTTATTTAGTTCTGTATAGTCTACGCATATTCTCAATGCTCCATCTTTCTTTGGTACTACCACCATGGGCGCTCACCAATCTGTTGGGCTGTCGATGGGTGCAATAACATCCTCCTGTACCATTTTATCCAACTCTTATTTGTCTCTTTCTTTCAAAGGCAGTGCTACTCTTCGCGGTGCCACTATGGCATACGGCGTGCATCCCTCTTTTAGCCGTATTGTATATGCACCCCTCATTTTCCCCAAACCTCTAAACACTTCCTTGTATTTGTCCCACTCTGTGACATAGCCTGCATTGATAACTTCACTCACAACGTTAAGTTTGACTACGTCCAATGCCATGAGCGCTGGCCTACCCAATAACGGTGTGTCCTGCCTTACTTGTTTGTTGTCATATTCTACCATCACTTGTGCTGTGCCTAAAACTTTCACTGCTTGCCTTCCTGCCCCGTACAGTTTTTTCTGTGTTCTTACTCGCGTTAGATTTAACTCGTTACACAGCTCTTCACCAATAACTGATCTGCCCCTGTATCTATCTTAAACACTACTTGCTTATTCTTAATCTTCGCTGCAATGGTCCACGATTTGCCCCAACAACTTCCATGGCAACCTCCCCCATATAGTATTCTGTATCCTGGCCTTCTTCCACAACGTGTACCCTACCTGTCTTGCAGCATCTATTAAAATGCCCCTGTTGTCCACACTTGTAGCACGAACTTTTACTTGCTGGGCATTTATACCAAGGATGATCTGGCGCCTTCCCGCATCTAGAGCAGCCATCTGATTGGTTACGCTGACGTCCGTGAGAGTCTTTAAAAGGGGGATCACTAGTATTGTGTCGAGGTGGCGGTCTAGTACTACTTTACTTTAACAACTTCCACACTGGTTGCTTCTTCGGTCTGCCGCACTGTATTTTGTTGATTTCTCACCGTTTCGGCTTGCCGTATCCGCCGCATAGCTTTCTCTAAATCCAGGTCATGGTCTAGTTGTAGAGATTCTGACAACATGTCGTTTGCCACTCCTATTACGAGGACCGTTGTGATTAATTCTTCTTTGAGATTCTGTAGTTCGCATGTATCCGCCAATTTGCATACATCGTTTATGAACGCATCTGCGGTCTCGCCTTCTGCCTGTTGCCGTTTGAAGAATTTAGCCCGCTCAAAGATAATATTCCGTTTCACTACAAAAAATCTGTCAAACCTTTTCTTCACATTTTCGTATTTCTTCATCTCGTCTGCCTTAAGGCCGAATGAGTCCAGCATGTCGTCTGCTTCTGGTCCCATGCAGTAAAGCAGCATGTTAACCTGCGCCTCTTCGGGTTTTTTGTCCAGCTCTGATGCACTCCTAAACCGTTCGAAACGTCGTATCCACTTATGCCACTCTATTGGCGTGCGAAAATTGAAATTTTCAGGTGGAACGACCTGGAATTGTGCCGCCGCCATTGCTCGCTCGTTGCAACTTTCGCGTCCGCGTCCGTTGTTAGTACCCGACCCGCACTCTCACCTTCCCGACTTGTTTTTACCGATTATGACACACGCACTATTATACATGTGTGCGATCCCACTTCTGACACCATGTATTGTCCGCTAATCGTCAAGTCTCGATCCCGTGCTACCTCGCGCCTCTTTCTCCTTAACCACTTCCATCTTGACTGCCTCGGCCCCGTTACCGAGGCTGCCCTTGGTATTGTTTACAAACACAAGCTATCAACAACACATGAACATAAACTTCTATGATCTCATTTTTATAAATACTGCAACATTTCAATAATTTGGGCCCTGTTAATACTTAGTCTGAAAGTCAGCATAACTCAACATATGCTACAATAGCTACGCTAGACCACTAAATATACTACTAGATTTGATTCTAGTCACAATTATAAATAACGAGAAAGGCAGGAAAAGGCCACTAGACTACTAATTAAATTAAATAACATTTAGATAGAAATGTACAAGTACTCACAGAATAGTACTTGCAGGTACAAAATAAATAAAAAACCCAGAAAGATGACACACTACACAGTAGTGGTGTTTTGCTGACCAAGCCAGCTTCCTCGGGCAGCAAATGGTGATACATTGCAGTTGGTAGATGGTAAGCGATGATATGTAGCACAGCGTAGGGTACAGTAGTGATGTTGAATTAATTTTTAATTGAATAGCTTAATATATATAAACTTAAGTTTTTATGAAGATAATTGTGACAAATACAGTATTACTTCACTGGCGTTTTGTGTTTAGTTCCCTGTAAGTAGAGCCCCGATTTAACGAACTCAGGAATGACGAAAACAGCGATTAAACAAAAGGATCTTAGGAACCATAAAAAATAACAAAATAAATGTTTTTTTTACTGACTGACTTTGATAAAATCGAATATTAATTGTAAGTTAAGTCTTTTAAAAATACTAGTACTGAGCGCCATATATACTTATTTCTCCGTGGAAAAGCTTAAACCATCCGTCAAGAAACAAAAAAAAAAAAAAAACCGTTGAAACTTTGGCCGCGGGAGTGATTTTGAGATACGCACGTGCGGGCGCAGCCAAGCAAGCAATGCTGTTTTGCATAACAAGCGCGCACCTAGATCTTCATCTTGGCGGCTGGCGAGTGAATGAGCATCTGGTACCCAGTCTTCACAGCACGGCAGTGGACAGCACAAGAACTAATTCACAAATAGTGCTTCGCGTCTCCGTTAGAATTCGCTGCAGTGCAGCATGCTCTATGGATTAATTCTATTACTGATGGAATGCAATGGTGTACAGCGTGATTATTTACTCTCGCGTCCCGTAATAAAACAAAAAAGTTTATAAAAAACGTAATATTATTTTTGCAGACTTTTTACAACAAATTTATCACCGTAAACGTAAATAATTTCTTTCTCTGATGCTAAAAAAATTCTCGAGTGCAAAGTATTTTTAGCGAGCAGACCAACACGAGTTTGTTTCATGAGCGCGGCTGCATACAAGCTACAATGGCCGCTGCCACCGCGCATATTTAATTATTATTTTACGTTGTCTCGCAAACTTTTAATTCAGTTTTTATTTTAAAAAATTATATTTTGCTATTTTTCTGGGATTTTCTTTTATTTTGTTGGTGGAGCGGGCCGGAGAGAGACGGAAATTTTGACGGATCGGCGGTATTAGTCATCACTGCTCATGTGTTGATGGTGCGTGCAAGGACGGCCTAACTCACCATGCGCACGCTCGCAGAGCGTTCTACTGGAAGTTTTATCGCCAATTTTTTTCTTTTCACGGCTGTGGCTTACCTATTGCAATAAATGTGTTTTGTTATTGTGTTGAGCCAATATACTTCTTTTAAAATTACCTTAAATTCCGACGAAACATACCCAATGATTTAACTTTTTTTTAGGGGGGGGGGGTTAAGTCGGATTTAACGAAACATCAATTTAGAGTAACATTTTCGGGTCCCATGGCATTTCGTTAAATCGGGGTTCTACTTTGAAACATCTGTTTCTTTTCATAAGTTACATTAAACAATTAATTATTTAGTTACCCTTTTGTAACTGTTTGCGCCATGTAAATGCAAATATTTAAAGGTTGTCACCGCTCAGTTAGGTTGGAGAGGAAGTTGGCTGATTATTAAAAATTGTGGAAAGTGTAAGATGAAGCGGAGATGGTGCTGGATTGCGAAATGGGCGCCACCTAGCAGTTTGCCCGGCTAGGACGGTGTGTTGTCGATTCAGGGCGTGGTTTGTTCGGCTGGCGGTCCTCTCCTTCCTGCAGTGGTGGATGATGCTGTGGTTGATGGCTACAACGTGGAAGCACTCGGAGAAAACTAGCTAACTCATCACGTGGGTTCTTTCGGGTCACCCACACAACCCCTTGCCCTAGGACTAGAATGATAGTCAGCTCTAGCAAATTATTAAATAATTCACAACAGACTTACTTGGTTAGCGGTGTTTTATTTGCAAACACACAGGTAGCACGTTACAGTGGTCGCCACGTGGTCACGCACACAATGAAAAATACACTTGCTCTCTCTCGATTAAACGGCTTTTAAGTCGGCGCGTAGGCCGGTTCAATTAAATTAGCTCACACTAAAGATGAGTCTCTGCAGAAGAGTCCTGTTACACTATGTCGGAGGTGGCCGACGGCCGTAAATGTAGATTCCTCGGTCCGGACGCGCAGGAGGAGAAATTAAGTTGAAGAGCATAGGCGTTAAGCGCACAAGCTAAAAACACGAGGTAAACGAAGAGGGCGAAAAAAGATGGTTAGAAATATAAATTACTATTGCAGTTACTATCAGTGAAAACAAAGTTGAGAGCCCTCTCCGGGACGCACGTCCTACCTCGTGGCAGACTTACGATGAACTGGGCTGCATAGATGGCGTCGTGCGTGCTCCTAGCCGGCAAGTACGTTAAAGTGGTGGTGAGACATATAAAAAATAATAAGAATTACTGGTGATGACAAATTAGTTAATTAACATTCCTTTAAAATTAACATACAACAAAACACTGACCCTGAAATGTGTGACCACGTGGCTGAATAAAACTAAACAAGACTTAATATTAAAATGGCTCGTGCTGAAGGCAGGTTGATTGCTGGCCGTAGCTCAGTCCTCAGTTTGTTTATCTTAGTTTCTGATTACGTGAATAAGTACTTTATGATAAGCGGTGAAGTTGGTGGTGGTGGGGTGTTGTGACGTCATGTGGAGGCGGCGATTCAAACACACACACACGTGTCGCTGGCACACGACCCCGCACTAACCGGCACTGTTGGAGTTTTGGTAAAGGGGGGGGGGGGTCCGGAGCACACCGAGGAAACCCTGTCACATGGTCAGGACGGGCTTAACTTCCCAGGCCTAGGGCTTGGGACGACGTCAAGTTTATTCATAGTGTTCGAAAACAACTGTGATATTTATTTATAATTGAGGAATTAACATTTTTGTAGTGTTGTAAACTTGTTGGTATTTATCGAAATAACTCTGTGCACAGTAAGATACACATTATCCTAAATGTACACATTACAATTTTTCTAAACATGACGATGCTGACAAGCTAAACTTCCTCTTTTGTGTGTGGGAAGAGCTTGTCTTCAGTGAGGACACCTTACAAAGCACAGAAGCAGAACCATGCTCGTGAATCGTCCTGTCAGCGATGCATTTTTTTTATTACACCATATGACATGCGAAAATGAGAACCATGCTAGACTTGCAAGTGGCTTTGAAGGTACGAAAAAATGTATATTTTGTCAATTAACAGTTATCTGCAGGTTGATTACTGGTATTCATTTAGCAGATTAACCTCAATATCCATATGACAACTACAACTATCTGTTAACATCCAGATTATCTGAAAAATTGTGACTTTCTGTAAAAATCTAAACTAGCCATGATTCTTCTAAATTTATTTCATATTTGTAATTTTTAAATTAATTTCTACAGACTGGTACACATGTTAGTAAAAAGCTACAAACTCTGTACAACTACTACACAAGCTGCTGTGTCATAAAATATGCAAATATGTATCTAAAGAAAGAAATTGTTCCTTTCTTTGTGTAATTTGTTTATTGTGCATTATTAACAATTTTTGAATCCTCAATCATTCTTGATACTGTCCTCTCCCCCCTGATTAGCACAGACACTTGGTAGTTGGCTATGTATGTATAATTAAAATGAGTTTAACCTGAGTTTATTTTGACAGCATAATAAAAGTAGTTAAAAAACCCTATACGTATAGACAAATTGCGGTATGCTAACAGGTGTGATTTAAAAATACAAATAAAGCATCATTACTTTAGTACCCAATATGTATTTTGAAAATAATGGAAGCAAATTTTCTGTATTTGGATCAAATAAAATCCGTCATCAAAGGGTGGCTGAACAAGAAGTAAGCATCATGGTGCAGACACCTCATTACATTTTCAAGCCAGTCAGATGAGCATTCAGAAGGAATACAGTGGATACAAAACTGTCAGATATGTTGAAACAAATACTAAATTAGTTCAGTTTACAGATTGGTAGTTCCCAGCTTAGGTTTAACAAGTTGAGAAACTAAGTTTTGAAAATGAAGAGTCTGTACCTTTCTCACACCTAAGCAGTAAAATAATAATAAATTTGCTTGTACTTAGAACTCTCTCACAAATTACTATTGCCAGACAATTTTTCAGCCTCTCTAAAATGCATGTTCTTTAATATTTAATACTTGCTTATTGATTTAAATAAAGCCTTTAAATAATGGACAACTTGAAAAGAGGCAGAGCTTCAGTCTAGTGTGGTATACAATTCCTATCTCTATGGTTACAGCAACCGAACATAACCTTCATACAGCCGTTTGGCTTCACATGTCCCGAATAATATGTATGTAAATACAATTGATTATTTGTTTGGAATTTGTCGCTTTTTCAGGTAAAAATTGATCTTATGCATTTGCATATCTTAACTCTTAACCTCGAAATGAAACATATTTTTTACACTTGCATGCAAGTCAACGAGTGCACAAAATGTTTGGTTTCTGCCATCACCAACCAACAAATCAGCGTGTTTGTAAACAAGCTTTGTTTCCCACAGTGCTTGCCCCTGTGGTATGACGTCAGAGGGCGTGTACTTCTAGTTGTCCATTATTCTGCTTACAAGAAATTTACTTGTGAAAAACTTGCTTGTTAAGGTGGCCGTCTGGGTGAATGTAATTTGTGCTTTCGAAGCCTCTAAGTGCAGAAGTAAGGACGAGACAGCACACGCACCATACCTCCCCCTAGCCTCTAGGCACAAGTCACTGGACTGGCGTGTGGTCTTCCTGCAGACAATGTGTCTGTACGAGACTTTCAATGGTGACCCTATCGTTTTATGTCGTACTATTGAAGATAAAGGTTTATTGCACACACATATACCTTTTAAAATATTCTGCACAGATATTCCGTAGAAAAGTCTGCAAAAATTCCCATATTTAGCTGCTAGAAAATATGGTTTAATAAGTAGTGGTGAACTTGAAACACACATGTAGCGATCTTTGAATGCTATTTCTAAGCAGACATCACTCATGTGCGGAGATAGTTTTCTCATAATCTGGTAATGGCCAAAGTTCTGCACATCACTCAGCGGTCTGGGCAGATGGCCACCTTAATACATATGCCGTTAGTAAATTGTACAGTTTAACTGCTTTTAATTGTTTAAAATAAACAACTTTTTAAATAGACAGAATGCTTTTTTTCTTTTTGCACTGCACAGAAACAAAAAGTTTCAAATTGCTCAACACATTTAGAAAAGTGTTTGTGGAGTGGTAAATTTCACAGCACTTACTGCTTGGGACAAAGAAAAACTTATAAATTCATACAAGTAAAAAAAACAACAGTCGTCATTAAATATTAGCAAAATCCATGTGTTTTATATTCAGGGGCGTCATTTCAGGTTTTTCTTGAGGGGGGGGGGGGGGGCAATATTTTTTTTGTGGCATCTTTTTTATTAATAAAGCATGTATAAATTAGAAACTTTAAAAATAAAACTTCAGTTTTATGTGCTTAAGTTAGCATTATTTAAATAACAAAATACACCAAAAAATTTTTGTACACTTAAAATTTTTAAATCGAGTGGTGCATTTGCCCCCCTACCCCTCCTCCCCCCTTCCTCCTAAATGAGACACCTGTCTATAATAGCTTAAACAATGTTTATTCTTGTTCACATTTATTTGAACATGTTTTCTAACGTTTTTTTTTTGTGGAATGGAAAAAAATTTGGGACATAATTTATTTTTCACGCTTATATTTTTATTCCAACGAAGAGCATTTTGCACTTTTACTATAATGATCATCATCATATGGTCTCTTTTTTTAGTTTTGTGAATATACAAGCTAAATATTTGAACAAGAATTTGTTGTCTGTTGTAGTGGTCAATGCAAAATATCACTGCTTGTCAGCATGTGTAGGTACTTTGATAACTGATAACTTATTTAGTCAAGATATATGGTGCAGCAATATTTTTGTCAACAGGACATCAACTCATCATGTGAGACACCTGACAATGGAAAGTTTTCCGAAGATGCTCGGAAGCTAGCCCAGTCTGTGGGATTGGACATCTCTCTGTACCACAGTGACCCCCCGGAGCATCACCGATCTGCAGAGGCACTCACCCGGAAAGATTCACCCAACGACAATAGTAACGTCATACAGGAGCACAGTTCTGGCCGCATACATTTCTTCATTACGTACTATCCCAAAGACAAGAAGTAGGTGAACTTACATAATCTCCTCAGCCGAACTAGGCAGGAGAAATACTCTTAGCAGTCGTTAGAAAATGTTTAGGTATACAGAGCACTAAGAATGTGTCAAGTAGTGTATGACATCTAGGACTAAAACCAGCTACCGACTTGGTAAGACTGACGCTACAGGAAAACGGCACATTAATAAATGGTTACCTAGTTTCATGTTTTCACTAACACTGCCCCCAGCTTTTCTGTTGTTCTTAGTAAGCTCTACTCATCATTAAAAATACAATTAAAAATAGTATATTTTGGGAAGTATGAGAAACATTGCAGTAAAAAAAAATAAATGAATACACACTCCGGGCTATGCTAAGGTGCAAGGGGCTAAGATATAATCTTCTCCACTTTGTCCTGCAATAACCATTGCTGATATTGCCAGGTGTGGCAGATGCATAAGTGAGTTGGACTGTTTGGTATCACCCATAACTGTTCACACCCAGCATCATTAGGAATGTCGGTTAGCTCACAGCAATAAGGGTAATTTGGAAAACTGAATCTAGTTGCTGGGCCTGATCGAACTGAATTACCAAGGAACAAGTCCAAATTATGTGAAAAAGGGGTACAGAATATTCAGCCCTGCCTATTTGAGGAATTTTGAGAGCAGTGTAACAATTATAATTTACAACCCATAGCTTATTCGTACTATTGCATTGGTTATGAGTGAAAGATAAGAGGGACCATATACTTTACGAGGATTGTGATATTACTTTTCTGTAATTAATAAAAATAGTAAAATTGGTTTGGAAATTTTATAGCTGAAACAAAGAAATAAAAAATAATAAATTCAGTTTTCACCTTAATTTGGTTACCTTGCTGGATGTAATTTGTGCTTTCTATACTAGAAACGAGGAAGCAGTAAGAATGCTCTTGCTAATAACCTGCCTCTGTGAGACATTCAGTAATAATCCTGTAATTTTATGATGTAACAGTGTTGTACACAACTATACATTTTACATTTTTAAAGATTCTGCACCAAGAGCTTCATGCCGAACAAGGACTGCATAAATACCCAATTTCGCAATTTCTGACCGTGATAAAACAATCTTTGCAGCTTACTGTAGGACCTGAAATAAGTATGCACACATGTAAGGATCCTTGAATGCTATTCCTAAACAAATATCACTCATGCATTGTGAGTAGTTTTAAAGTAAACATCTGTCAGCTGAAGCTTTGCACATCGCTTAGTGGCCACCTTTAATGAAAATTCACAGAAATCAGGAAACTATTGTAGAATATTTTTGTAGTGTTGGAAAACTGAAGTGTACACTCTTTGTTCTGAATGTACAGGTTTAAAATTATAAGTGACAACATATTGTGTTTTCTTCTTTCTTTAAATATGTATGTACGCAAAGTCCTCGCTTAATGCTGTTAAATAGAAATACTGTACACCTGGCGTATTTAGGGGCCTACCAAACTTTTCATAGATATAATTTTTGAAATGGTATAAGTTATAATTTAAGAACAACAATTTATAATTGCTGTTAACTGCACATTGCTTAAAGTAGGTCCTGCTGTGACATTAAAATTGGAAACATTAAAATTGCTTATTCCACCTTTGTACATCTTATAAAAATATGTACTGGTAGACACCTACAGGTAGTTGTTTGCTGGAATGAACTACTTAACAGTTTTTGATACCTAAAATCTGAGAAATTTTTCAGGACCTAACCAAGACCCCGAACCAGAAAAATTTCAAACAGACTCATCCCAAGTCTTGACTCCATGGACTCCATTCCCCTGGCTACATCCCTAACTAGGTGCAATATTGTGCTCCTCTGACAGCGAAAACGACTTTGTGATAAAATAACTACTGTACAAATGTTTACAAATGTGAAACATGTAGGAAGTTTCATTGTTATTTTATCAAAATCAGAACAATGTCAGTCCTTCAAACAGTATTACAGAAAAGTTTTTTTCTTTTACATATAGGCAAGTAGTAAACTAGATCAGCTGTGCCATATGTAGTAAGCAATTGTTTGCAGAAACAATTTTGCGTTTTCTCATAAGCATAATAAAAGAAGATCGAAAATTAAAAAAAAAATTACAGTGTATTGTAGTGAGAACAGGTACAAAGTAAAAAAAAAAAAAAAACATATAAGTTACGTATGTTTTGAAAATGTTCAGAGTTACCAAGTTAAAACTGCTAAATTTTGATGCTTTTATTAATAAAGTAAAGTGGATTTCTATATCTCCTTGTAAATGCAAGATTATGCACTGGAAAATGTACATCTAATTAAAAAAAACACTATCAGGAAAATTTTCAAAAATTTTAAAAAATTAATATTTGTCACAAGTAACGTCTATTAAACAAACACTATCTCGTACAAATATAAAACTATGCATTTTTGACATTAACACCCGTAAAGACAAATTGAACTTCTGTGGAAGAGACTAAAAACATTTCTGTTAAGAAGTTGGTTTACAAATGAGATATGTGCTGTTTAAGGGCCCACAAATATCAGATAAATAAATAACTATGGTAATAAATATAATATATTTGAGGTAAACGTAATATATGAAGGTTTTTAGTTTCATATTTGTTTGCCATACACATTTTTAACATTTATTGGGTGCAGGGAATACAGTATATAATTTTTTTGGTTCTTTAAATTTGCACCTATATGATGGCTGTATCATGAGGTCTTGTACCATTCACTAATCTTACTCACTTGGTATACTGCCCAGCCATAAAGATTGCCTCCAATTGGTATACGTTAGTATTAGCTAGGTTATACCAAATATGTGAAGCACAAAGATAAAACTTCATCAGCATTCTGGTTGGTTTTACTGCGCCCATAATTATCTTGATCATGAAATGAGATCATTGATGATGATGTTAACATTCATGAATCTATCCAAATGAGGCGTGTGTTAAATAAGGCAGTTTTGCACATACAGTAATAACATACAATTTGAAGGAATGTAAGGCAAATAGTGTGTGTACATACATGAAGTTATGTATTTGTGCAGGCTTCTGGTGAATGTAACCCAGCTGGAGGGCCTACCACCCAGAAATGATTACCAGGATTATGTGGTTGCACTCAAAGTGCAGATCTTGCCCCCAGAGAAGTCTGCCAAGATGGCCAAACTGGAAAGACAGGAGATAAACGAGGGCTTCTATTTCAGTATCAAGGATGTCGAAGACAAGGTGGTCCGTCTGTCTGTGTATGATGCTGATAGGATGGGCAAGCATGATGCTATTGGACATGCATTGATCCATCTGGACGCTGAGGTCATCCGTGAGACACGCTGGTTCACCATGAGGTTATTCAAACAATCGGAGGTTGGTTAACATTTTATGCATGTACTGTAAGCATTTCACTTATGGGTGTGAATGCATACTGTACAAAATAATTAATTATGGTGGGAAATAGACTGCTAGGTTAACAAAGTTATATGACAAATAGATGTACAAGTACTTACAGATGATACGTGTAACAGGTACACCCACATGAAGGGACAACACACATTTTTTTGTGGAAGCGCGGTCGCGACGTTTCACCAGTATCAAACTGGCTTCCTTGGGCAGCAAGACATGGCACACTTAAAATAAGTAATTACATATGTATAGTTGAAAATTATTGTTTCTTTGTAGACACTGTCACTATGAAGTTATTAAAAGTACAGTAAACAACAATGTATATGGTTTAAACATACAGTCAAACCTCGCTCATACGGCACCCGGTTCATACGTACACCTCGGTCGTACGTACAGATTTTCAGAAACTGTGAAAAACGGGGGGGAAAAAATTAAAAAAAAATTTAAAAACATGAAAAAGTCCAAAATATACGTGAAAGTTAATTAAAATACAGTCGCAAACTGCAGCATTTATAAACAATACGGGCTGTACGTTACGCATTGCGTCACAGTAAAAATTTAAAAAAATTGATGAAAATTTACCGTAAATAGCGAGCTGTACGCGAGAGAGGTCATTGTACTCGGTCAGCTGTAGTGCAGCCGGGCTGCCGGGCGTAGCCGCCGACTGGAGCTCTTTGTTTGGTGAGCAGCGCATGCGCAGTATGATACTCCACGCTCCGCTCAGGCTCGCCTCCTTTCCCTTCTGCAGCCAGCCAATAGATTCCAGCTTGACGAAAAAAAAATTAAAGCTCCGCCTTTTTTTTTTTCTTCCCGTGTTCCAGTTTTACCCAGTTCTCGTACCAGTTTCTTGGCATACGCACCAGTTTTCACACTGCCGTACCATGTTAAAATTTACGTTTATCTTGATGTCTGATGTTTTAATAAAAAAAATTAATT
>PNEQ01002928.1:0-18465 GCA_003012365.1 Medauroidea extradentata | reverse complement strand
ATTTGGACAGTGGGCACATGGAGAGAATTGAGGAAGCACAAATTGCGACTACATCACCTGTCTACTATCTCCCTCACCACTGTGTGATTAAACCCGAGAGCACCACGACCAAACTCAGGGTGGTGTTTGATGCTTCTGCCAAAGGGTCATTGGGAAAGTCACTTAATGACACACTATTGACAGGGCCTAAGCTCCAACGGGACATTGTGAGTTTGTTGTTGTCTTTCAGACTTCACTAAGTAGTCTTCACTGTGGACATACAACAGATGTATCGCCAAATCCAACTTGATCCACAACATTGGAATTTTCAAAGGATAGTGTGGCGTTTTGGTGAGAAGGACCCCATCCAGGACTTTTGTTTGAAAACTGTGACGTATGGAGTTGCCTCAGCACCATTCCTCGCTCTTCGCACTTTACAGCAGCTTGCCAACGATGCGCAGGAGAGTTTTCCAGTGGCATCAGCAGTCCTAAAGTCTGACACGTATGTGGACGATATAGTCACTGGATCGCACTCGGTCGAGTCTGCTCTTGAACTGCAACAGGAGTTGATCACATTGCTGGCTAGAGAGGGTTTCAAGTTACGGAAGTTTGTGAGTAACCACCCAGCATTGCTCGATTGGCTGCCTATTGAAGATGTGGACTTCCCTCACTCTAGGTCTTTGGATCTTCAGGAAGATCAGGTGGTGAAAGTTCTGAGATTGGTGTGGAATCCTGCCACAGACAACTTCTCCTACAGAGCTCAAAGCAGTTCAGCTGTTGCCACCAAACGAAATATCCTCTCTGCTGTTGCTCGGATTTTTGATCCGGTTGGCTGGTTGTCCCCGGTTGTTTTGTTTGTCAAGCATCTCATACAAGCTTTGTGGTTAAGCCAGTTGGGCTGGGACGATGTGCCATCACCAGAGATCGTTCAGCGGTGGAGTCGTTTCAATGAGGAGCTCCCACTTTTGTCATCGCTCGCTGTTCCGAGACTGGTTAAAGGAAAGACTGGTTGTTCATACCAATTCCATGCCTTTTGTGATAGTTCGGAGATAGGGTATGCTGCAGCAGTCTATTTACGTATATCTGGTCCTGGAAGTGAAGTCCTTACGTATTTGACCGCAGCCAAATCCAAGGTTGCCCCTGTTAAAGTCGTGTCCCTGCCACGTTTGGAGCTTTGTGGGGCATGGCTACTAGCCCGCCTTCTACATCATATTCTTGAGCTCTATGCTGACATTCCTTTTCCTGTAGCATTTGCCTGGACAGACTCACAAGTGGTATTCGCTTGGTTGAAGACATCTCCACACCAATTGAAAACCTTTGTGGCCAATCGGGTCAGTGAGATTCAGTCTCTTACTTCATCAGATTGGTGGGGGCATGTTAGGTCAGAGGACAACCCAGCCGACTGTGCTTCTCGAGGTTTGTTGCCAGTTCAACTCGTAGGGCACCCCTTGTGGTGGTCAGGTCCATCCTGGTTGAAGGATTCACTGGAGCAGTGGCCGTCTAGTCTACCCATGAGTGACATCGTTCATCAGGCTGCACTGCAGGAAGAAAAGTTGCATACGTTAGTTGTTGTTAAGACTGATGAGTTGGCCACGCTAATAGCTCTCTTCAGTCGTCTTACCAAGCTTCTTCGTGTTATTGCCTACATGTTTCGCTTCAGTCACAATACTCGGGTTGGGGTATCCGCTCGGCTGAAAGGAGATCTAAGCCCAGCAGAACTTGCTAAGGCATTGCAGTTATGCCTTCATCATGTCCAGGAACTATCATTCAAAGATGACTTATCAGCACTACAGAAGGGTCAAGGTACATCGCAGCAGCTCCGTAGAATAGCTCCCTTTTTGGATAAAGAGGGGTTGATCAGAGTTGGTGGTAGGCTGCAACAGTCCAACTTTCCGTTTAAGCACAAACATCCGGTACTGCTCCCTAAGGCACATTGGTTTACCAACTTGATCATTTGGCATCACCACGAGCAGAATCATCATCCTGGACTACAGGCATTGCAAGGCATATTACGCGAACAATATTGGATTTTGACGGATCGACGTGCCATCTCAAATTGCTTGCGTCATTGTGTGCGGTGTTTTCGTGCCAGGCCTTCACCCTGTCAGCCTATGACGGGCTCCCTACCGGCAATGAGAGTACAGGAAGCCAAGCCATTCGTAAAGGTAGGGGTTGATTACGCTGGCCCATTTGTGATCAAGTCAAGTCATCTGCGCAAGGCTCCACGTCAGAAGGCTTACCTTTGTTTGTTTGTCTGCTGTGCTACAAAGGCACTGCACTTGGGATTGGCATCAGATTTATCGACCGCAGCTTTCCTGGCAGCTTTCAAGCGCTTTGTGGGGCGTAGAGGCCGAGCATCCAACATCTACAGCGATTGCGGGGCCAATTTTGTGGGGGCCCACAATCATCTCAACGAGCTGCACGAACTACTCTCCTCTGTTGCCCATCAAACCTGTGTCGCTGATATGTTCTCCTCTCTAGGCATAACGTGGCATTTCATCCCACCTGCCTCACCACATTTTGGAGGCCTCTGGGAAGCAGGTGTGAAGTCTGTAAAAGTTCATTTACTCAAGGTCATTGGGGATCAAATCTTAACATTTGAGGAGTTGTACACAGTTTGGTCCAGGTAGAGGCTGTACTGAATTCTAGGCCTCTGTGCCCATTGAGTCCCGACCCCAATGACTTGAGTGCCCTAACACCAGGACATTTCTTGACCTTAGAACCGTTGGTTGCTGTCCCCGAACGAAACCTGCGAGACCTGCCCGTGAACAAACTCCAGCGGTGGCAACTTGTGGAACAAATTCACCAGAGTTTTTGGCAGCGTTGGGTAAGGAGTGTTTGCACACTATGCAACAGCGTCCAAAATGGCATGGGACGAAGACGAGCCTTTCTCCCAACCAGATGGTCCTTGTAAAGGATGACTGACTGCCACCTCTGCAGTGGCAATTGGGCCGTATTGTAGAGCTCCACCCAGGCAAGGATGGGATATCTCGTGTAGCCACAGTGCACACTGCCTCAGGATTGTTAAAACGCTCTGCAGTGAAGCTCTGCCCATTGCCAGCCGAAAGGTTGAAATAGTTATTTCAAGGTGGTGGGGATGTTTCGGACTTGTACATTTTGTATATATGTATTTCATAAATGTGTGAAGATTGTGTCGTGCAAGATTGTGATTAGTGTTACCTGGACACACATGCCCAGTTTGAATTTCCCGCTCTCTGGCTGCTATATTGGATGTACATTTTGGTGTGAGTTGGCTACCTTGTCATTGCCAACTCTTAGGTTGGTGTCACAGTTCTAGCAACAAGAGGACAGTCTACAACTCAACATGGCGGTGAGTGATCGTGTCGGTGGACTCGTTCGCCAAATATTGTTAAATCGTTAAGTAAATGTTACATCCATTTAGTTTACAGTCCTTTGTCTCGTTCATGTAACAGTGTGCACAGACTATAGAGGGCTTACTGTGATGCATCACTGAGTGAATATGTACAAAAACATTTTATAAAATGAGATTAGGCATGAAATGGAGGAAAAATAGAGGGAGGAACAGCATGGTTTTAGGTAAGTCAAATCTGTAATATACCTGATATTTGCAGTGTAAATTCTGACCAAGAAGAGATGGGAGCATTTTAAGGAAAAGGCAATGGCATTATGAATGCTGAAAAGGGCATACAACAGTGGGAGATGATATAACGTATGATAGACATTGAGAAAGGAATAGGATCGGGTTAGTAAGAGTATGTATGTAGAGAACAAGAGTTGTCTAAGAACGGAGAAGGGGGGCTTGCTGAGTGTTTTATGTTACCAAAGGAGTAAAGCAAGAAAGTGCTTTATCCCCACAGCTATTTATAATTGTGGAAAGGATCATGGATAAAGTAACGAAAGAATAGGGGCAAAGAATATGGAGGCTACTGTGTTTGCAGACAACTTAAAGAGTGTGGGGCAAAAAATATGATAACGTACAGATGCCGCTATAGATATTTGGCCATATGAGATAAGTAAATGTAGAATGAAGTTCAGTAGCAAAAAGAGAGAAGTATGGTTGTCACAAGGAAATGGTGATGGAGTGTAGTAACATGACCAAGTCAATCACATTAAATCTTGAGATAGTGTGATGGAAGGTAAATGAAGAAACAGGGAAGTGATACGTTCTGTAGTTGTGCGAGTGATGTGATATGAAAGTGCCATGTACTACTGAAGTGCAAACAAATATTATACAGGGCATACTTTATGTCAAGTTGTAAGATATGGAGCATAAATGTGAGTTTTGGATAGCATGAAATTGGAGTATGATGGCTGACACAAGAAAGAACCTCTTGAAGGAATGAAGTGGTAAGAGAAAGAGTTCAGGTCCAAGGAATCCAAGAGGTTATAGAAGAAGCACGAATGAGATGGTTTGAGCAAATAAACAAAGTGAGCAGTGACTGGAGGTGGTGAGGATAGTGCTAAGATTGAGGTACAGTGGAAGAAGACCTCAGAGAAATACCAAGGAAGAGATGAGGGAACATGTGAGTGAGGAAGTGAAAAGAAGAGGAGCTGACTGGGAGACAGTAAAAGTGGAACAGCGGTGGGAGGACAAAGGACACGCTCTACCAAATTGACCTGGCCACAGGCTGGAAACAGCATCTGATGACAGAACTTTTCTGGTACAACAGCATTATTAAATCTGTGATGAGTAAACTGAACAAGATATAATTATCTCTGTAATTTTACAACCAAATAATGAACACATTCAATAGACTAAAATCATATTAATACTGAGATGCCTTTATAAGTTGGCCTGTTTAGATTAAAAAAAAAAAAAAAAGACTATTCTATACTGAGAATTGCACCTCATTTACAATAAAACACTTTTCATGACTAGCACATTTAAAGTGACACATAAAATATATAACTTCAGCCACTTTTTATATTAACTGTTCTAACAGCAAATATTGTGTATACCATCTCATACATTTAAAATAGAATAAAATAAAATAAATCAAGATATGCATGATTTTTCACAACAGTAATGTTAATAGTAACTGTTATCACACAGCCTCACTTAAAATAAGTTAACAAAAACCTACAACAGATATAAAAAAATGAAAGTGTGAACAACAATAGATTTGCACACTTGCAAAAAATATGGTTAGTGCAATTCAGAAGTAAAATAAAGATGGCAATATAGTTGCTGTCAAAATTCAATAAAAAACTATAAACATCATAACCATAAGCTTACACACCATTGTACTTTACTTTGTGACGTAACTATATACATCAAAACAGTTTCAAAGAATGTTTCGAAGATGATATAACCAATGGCAGTGTAAAAAAAAATGAAATGCTTAATGTCACACATCATTTCATCAAAGTTTGATTGACGAATACAGTGAAAACCTTATTTACATTCCTCATGGAGGCTTACGGGCAAAAAAAAGGGGAAGGGGCAGGAGAGGTAACTTGAGGCTAAGAACTAACATTCACTAATTAACAATTCAATTTTTTTGTAAACTTTTATACCTACACAATTTAAGTTTAAAGTAACAATAAACAAAACTCCTTCTACTGTACATGGCAGTTGGTATAGAACTCAGTTCACAAAAAATTAATTTAACATTGACTATGGTACAGTATACTGTTTTACATAAGTTAAGTTAGCGCAAAATTTTAAAGACATGTCAGGGTTAATTTTGATGATAAACTGTTTGTTTTTCGTGCAGTGGGAAAGATTCCTCTTAACGTTACTTTAAAACTAATGTTCTACTACACTTGAATGTAACAGAATAAAATGGGAAGAATAACAAGCACACGCAAATGCATGGCACGTAAATACGGGTATTCACTGTATTTGTGTCGAGAGACTCAACTGGCAGGAATGATAAACTAGAAGTAACTTCATCTTCTAATCCTCACATTTATTTAGAGGTCTACCACAATATTACAGTTTTTGAAGTTTTAAAAACTACACAGATCCTGCCAGCAACGTCATAAATGTCATATTTGATGTACAGATGTAAATGTGTAGCACAACACTTCACATCACAGCAATGTTCTTGGAACTACAGTATCAAAACTGTGTTTTACATTTCACTATGAATTTAATTCAATTTTAAAATATACATCCTTTTTTAAAATGAATACATTCAGGTAATACTGCATGTTTCAATTCATTAAATAATATTTTTTTATCACTACCAGTTAAACTAGTGTTCAGTTTTTACTCTGCTACTTTTAGTCACTCTCACTACAAAAATGGAAGTACAGTAAACAAAAAATCAGTCTTAAAAGGTTAAGTCCTATCTGGTAGCAAGACCATTCATGGATAATCACACAAAACAAGTACTGTAAACTACTGAACTTTCCCTGGAATGCTACATCTAGAGATATTAATAACAAATCGGTGTACTGTAGTAAATTAAGAACATCATTATCACGAGACGAAAGACATCTAGCTGATAATTGTAAACTCATGCTACATGCACATACAGTATAAGCCAGTCAAACTGCAGTTTTAGATATATTGCAGGTTATTTTATGTCCCCCAGCATATATAAATAAAGGATTGGTCACACTCAAAGTACTGCAGAATTATTATAATGCTGGCAGAAATACATCTTTCTGACACCAGCATTATAATGGACTTCTCTTATACTACTTTAAATAAGAAGGCCATTAAATAGTGACGACAAACTTATTATTTAGCCATATACTGAGATGCAATATATCTAGTGCAATACCATGCAATAAGCATTTATTACTGTAGTTATAAGTTTTGCTATAGTTAAATAACAAAGCAAAACGACTTGTACAAGCCTTGTATTTATGATATTTACATACTGTATACCTAAAAACTATGTTACACTATGTTTTATTCTATTCAGCACTAGCTATTGCTCGCGACTTTTTTAGAGTGATGTCAATTAAATGCTTCTGTTGAGTCGTACATAAAGTCTAAGTACTCCACATTATCTTACATAATTAGTAAAAATTATGTATTTCTATATTCAATATTTTTTCAAGAAATAAATTTAAAAAAATTAATTTGTTTCTTCCTACATCCTTTTACATGCACGAGATGACTAAACAACTAGAGGTTACGAGAAATGTAACTAAAATGTTCTTTTGACACGAGAAATAAACTTCAAAACAAAACCTGCAAGCCAATGGAGCCATGTTTCCCATACGTGAAAATTGGGAGTAACTCACCAGGAACTGAACCAGAACTGCTGTAATTGAAAATGAGTGCTGGTATAGGTGGTTTATACAGAGTTAAAAATGGTTATGTTGTGATAATTTAAATGTTTATAGAATTATGACTACTGGCTGATCTTCAAATTCTAATTACCTATGTTGAAGCTGCCCTATTTGTTAGCATGAACTGGTTTTCGCAGACTTTAGTGAAGTAATCTTTGCTACCATTATGTTTGTACAGCTATTCTGACCCTAAAGTGTGTAAGGTTTCAGCTCACTGATTGGGGTACGGAGTGTAAGAATGTCAAACCAAAGGTTTTCATTGCCTACAGTTTTGCCTCGTAACCAGTCTTTACAATTAATCATAATCTGTATAGTTATAATACAGTAGAGTCCTGTTATAACGAGGTGTAATGGTTCTGGGTACGGTCCTCGCTATAGCCGTGTTCTCGCTATTACAGAAATACCAAACTTTGATGCCTAAAACCAACTTTATTACTCCCCCCTCCGCAGCTTCTCACAGCACGACGGGTAGGTGGCGATTGCATCGCGTGATCATGTCAAACCACATAACAGTCAGTCACTTAATGTATCTTTCACGCGTGACTTGTGTGCGGCCCATAAGGCCTCTTTTATTAACAATTTAGTTTTCGCCACAACACAGCGTTTTCAAAACACACTGTGCCAACTCAAGTGAGACATTATTCACAGCTAAGTGTATGTACAAAAGCTGCGTTTTGTAAACAGGAACATTCGTAGTTATGATGCGAGGGGTTTGTGTGCACGCGTGAATGAAATAGGGCTTAGTTATTGTCTCAAGCCTGCACGTGTACCAAGGCAACAGCGCGTGAGTGTGTGAGCATTGCAGACAGGCAGGCATCCCATGAATGACATCACCTTGTCTATATTCTGACTATCCCCCGCCCCCCTCTCCTACTGTGTAGCAGTGTCATCTCTCCTTCTGCCAGCAGCCAACACCTTGCTCAAGGACAAGCGCACAGTTACGTTCTTCATCTGGAACTTAAGTTCACCAGTCCGTGTCACTGTCACTGGGCTGGAACTAAAGTTTGTGTGGCTGCTGTTGAACACTTTGGCATTTTACCTGATAATAAAGTTTACGCTCCCACCTATGTACAACGTACTACTTGCACAAAAATAAAGTGACTATAAACTACCGTCGTGTGTATGGTACTCTTATCTACTACTGCATTATCATTTTACAAGCAGGTTCTTTTCACTCTGCCAAACTACCAGAGCAAGGGCAAGACGAAAAACACTCTTCGAGGATACTGTTTAATTCATTCAGAGACATGTTGAAGCACTTGCATATTCATTATCTGACAGTCTTTTTGGCTTTGTTCACACATTAGAAAAAGTGTGCGTGGTAAAACACAGGGACCCAGTGACAGAAATTTATCTTTCTTTTTTCCTTTTCATCCACAACAAGATTTTTTGCTTTTGCCAAGTCTAGAAGACGTCCACATTGATCGCAGTTATTACGGTCAACAGTGATTAATTATCTTGGACATTGCATCTCGCCTTTACAAAGCAAGGAAGATAGCTCGCCTCCTCTCCCTGTCTAAACATTTCCGTTGAATGCTGAGTGGTCGCACGGGTGGCGAAGCGTCTGCCGAGCGGGCAAATAATCTCATACTGTATTTGACAGTGAGATTCAGCATTTCTTTTGTTTGCTGCTCATCGTAAAAACTATCACGTCAAAAATCAGTGTTCAAAGTGCCATATAGGGTGTTAATAATCATCGTAATGTAACGTAGTAATCCAGAGTCGTAATAAAAAGTCATGAGTAATAATTGTAATCTAAAACCGCTATCAATAAGTCGAAAATATAAATTACAAGTTGACGTTGAAACACAATGACCACAAATGACTACAGAAATCTGAAATTTTGTCACATTTAAATGGGCGCTATGTTATTTTGAGAGAGACATTTACTTGGAATGAGTAGAGGGAAGATTGTGTCGGAGGCGTCCCATTAGCCGAAGGATTAATGAAGCACAGAAAGAGTGCGAAGGGGAACAGCGGTTGGTGGTGTAGCTACCGCAGATAACAAAAGCACACTTAATACGGCCACGAAACTCGCCGCAAGCCTGCTTCACACGATGTCGCTAAAGTTGTTTCATATGATAAAATAATTTTTTCATGGGACATTTTTGCAATTTTTTTGTTGGTTCCTCGAAAAGACCTCATCATAACAGAGTTCTCTCTATTACCATACTCGCTATTACTGGTTTCTACTGTAATAAATTCACATTTTATGAAGTAGTAGATTCTTCTTCATCTCACCCCCAACATCATATAAATGACAGCAAAAAAAAAAATTTAAAAACTATGAATTAGTCTACCATTTCTTAGATCCAAACAAAGTCCTAGAGGAAAATTTAACTCTTGATGCCTAAGTATACACAACATATCAGAACATTTTCACACAATACCAGTGGTGCAACTTAACTTGCACACTAGTTGACAGTACTATAGTTGGAGGAATGCTCATATATGCAAGGTACTGCACTGATATTTCAAACATCATGTTACTACCTACATCAGAGTAGAAAATATTTCACAATAAACAAACACAGTACAACTTTAGCACAAAAATTTGCCATGTACGTAATTGATTATGAAGTACTGTGGCACCACCAAGCTCTTACAGATTGACATTAACCACTGACGGCCTTCTTGGCCACGAACGTACATACAAATAAAACGACATTCCGTATTTGAACTCACCAGTCCTCAGGTTCAGGAGACGAGGGACAAAGAACAAAAAACGTACAAGATATCACATACAAGAAAATGCAAAAATGTGATTTACACCTGCATCATGTCCCAAACAGTTTGAAGTGTATGCTACTTCTGAGTTGGTGAACTGTTTGACTATCCAGCAGGCATCCTCTGATATTGACTATTTGCAGATTCCTACACTCACGGTCCAACCACCTGCAGTTACACATTAAGTACACATAACTCATTATATTCTGAGGTATTAAATTTGAGTCCATGTTCTACAAAACAACTTTCGACAAGATAGGTTTCAATCCAATGAGAAAATGTTAAATTAATAAGTCATAATGCCTGTGGTATTCATGCAAAGGCAGTGTCGGTAAATCACAGAACTTTTATTTAAAAAAAAAAAAAAAAATATATATATATATTTTTTCTTCTTCTTTCCACTATCTACAGTTGCGTAGTATGAAAAATATGTATACTCTATAGTTACCACACAGGTTAATTCATCAAAATCACTGGTGTTCATTTGAACCAGCATTTACTGTCTCCTGCTGTTTTATAAAACTCTACTTTGCATTATTTCATTACTACAGCATAATCTGACCTAGTTTTAACTTACCGCATTAAATATATTATCCACACACACATATCAGAAAAAAGTGAAATATCAGTTAAGTCAGCTTTTCTCAACTCTTAGGGCCGGTTTCTTCAACCTGTCAAGCATTAAAATTTGTTAGTGGCGATTAACAGAAGATTTTACATGTTATATTGTCTGTTAATCCTCTTTAACTAATATTAAATGCTTAATAGAGGTTGGTGAAACTAGGTCTTAGGGTATTAATATCTGTAGCAACTACATTCTGCAGTCCCAGTTTTTTGGCACTCCAAATATTAGAACCAACAATTTCTGACTCAAACAGAAATTATACTCCAACTTCTTTGACACAAAATCTTGTGACAAAAAATTTAGTTCAATGGGTTCTAGAAAATACTTTGTAAAAATTAAAACTAGCCAAAATATTAAAGCAAGGTTTCTTGCATGAAGATAGTGTTTCAACTACTTGTGCAGACAAGGGAAAGGAGTACGTAGATAAAACATCCCTTTATCGAGTAACATATGACACAAGGCCTACCAACAAAGATGCAGGGGCAGGCTTCACACCTACTTCATGCTGACCACACTTTCAAGGATTTGCATCAAATTTTTTTTCCCATAACCATAACTATCATAGCAATTAGTAACATAAACCTCAAAATTTCATTGCTGTGGAGTAGCACAACATTTTATATTTTCCTTATGATTTTATTAATTTTTGTTGTGATGTTCATTTACAGTGAAATCTCATTACAAAGATCTTGAAGAAAACTTAAAAATTCATGCTTAATATAGAAAATACTTTAAACTGAACAGTTACTAAATGAAAAACTCTTTCTGGGGTTTGGAATGTATGTATGTACTTTATAATGAAAAGTACTTTATACTGAAGTACTTTATACTGAGATTTCACTGTATTTATTTTTACTGTTCTAAAGAATCACTACACCATTTTGGTTTTTCAAAACTTAAACTTGGCAGTTTAGCAATGCCAAACCACAACAGAATGGTCTTGGTTACATTGGCTGACAGAGAAACATCTATTATTACTCACCTAGTGGTTGAGGTAAGAAAATGTATGAATTCTTCAAAACTGCATAAACAATTATCCATGAAATTTGTACCTGCAACTAGCTCAATTTATTTACTTAAATTCTAATATTTTTGCTGTGGTCCGTAAGGTACAAAATGTAGGAAAGTATGGGCAACCCCCCCAGTCCCTGATGCTTGCATGTAAAATGACAGCATGTTGACTTCGTGTAGTAAAAATATCTAAGCGATAGCACGTATCACTTGTGCTCTGGCCCAGCTGTGGACCACATGTGGCAAAACCACGACGAGAATAATCTACAACCTAACCACCTGCAGTTTCACTCAGCAGGCTTCTGCTCCATCTTTTGCGCACATTTCCGTCCCCTAACTTGCAAGTAGGTAAGGTGCACGAGTCACATATCTTTTAAATAAGAGTGCTTGGTCATAAGGAGCGGGGAGTCAGAGTTACAAACCAGTAGCAGATTCTGAGATAGTCTCAAGAACACCTGCGTATTATAAAGCAAGAGTACAAGTTGGCAAGTTGAAGTAATGATCAGGGCCCGCTCTTGACAGGGATGGAATACACAGACTGCTTTAGAAACTGCACCTCGCATGGTAGGTTAGCTACCCATTCCATCCCAATAACTTAAGTCAAGGTTGCCACCCACTGAAACTGTTACAAATTAAAAAGTAAAGCAGTGCCGGGATGACTGTTCGCGGAGACAGCCTCATACGTGGCTGAGCGCCGTATGTCCCACTGGGTCTGTGCTTAATGGTTGCTCCTTGCGTTTTGCCGGTTTTACGTCCAGTGTGGTTCTGATTTTGCAGTGTCAGGGCTTTCCTGAGCATTCTGAGCCTTGCCAAGTTCTAATTCCATGTGGGTATATGTGGATTTTGGTTATGACTTGCCAGTCTTATGCCCAGTGTGGTGGCGACAGACGGAGTATAGGCGGTTCGGGATAGAGTGAGCACTCAGAAAAGCCCTGTTAAAGTTCTACTTTCAGATAATTCGTATCTTTCCGCGCGTAACGGCTGACGCCTGGAAATAACTATCCCCTCTGGACACATCACTTGATGTATGCGCGTATAAGATAAACTGTACAGTCAGTATGAATCCATACAGTTTGATAAAAAAATTACTAATTATTATATACAATATAATTATGTCGATTTCGATTAATTTTTTTCAGTTTTGTTGAATTTAAATAGGAAAATACAGGGAACTGTATTGCGTTATTTCGCTGCCAACCATACAAGCAGTAAGGGGACTATGTGTCTTGTTTTATTATATGCAGTAACGACTGGTGACATTTTTCAAAGGTAAAATTTTTAGTGCTCACTTTATCCCGAACGACCTATAAGAACAGATGGCTATAGTAAAGACGTGACAATCACCACTTGCCTCCCAGAGACTGCTTTGGGGAAAGCATGAGAACTGTAGCCAAATACATTTATAGTTGACAAGACATGGTGGCCACAGGTACAGGATCAGGCAGATGTGTGGGGACCCAAAATGGGTGTGATCCTGCTGTCACGCCAGTAACTCAGGACATGGCCCAAAGACCGGAGGAGAGGCTACATAAGCAATTAGGGAGCCATGCAGCAATGAAGGGGACCCACCCAAAACCCATGGGTGCAGTGGCGGCAGCAGGGAACACTAGGGTGAAATACAATAGCCAGGGGAGGCACTAGTAATTTCTTTAAACTCTGACTTAGCATTGTGGTGAGCACAATATGTTTAGGCTTTGCTCTGCACTTTCTACAAGTTGTGACAACAAAGAACAGAAAAGTCAAGGCGTATCCGTTAATGAAGTGATATTACACAAATGTTCACCTACACATGGTATGGGAAACTACTGAATTATATATTTTTATTACATAATAACATAAAAACTGTATCGGTAATACATTTTTTTTCGATACAATGTAATTTTCAACAGTTTTATTTTAATTTT
Organism: Medauroidea extradentata; assembly: GCA_003012365.1. Lineage (NCBI taxonomy): Eukaryota > Metazoa > Arthropoda > Insecta > Phasmatodea > Phasmatidae > Medauroidea > Medauroidea extradentata. The sequence continues at coordinate 4,986 of PNEQ01002928.1, read as the reverse complement.
ATTGGTTCAAATAAATGACTGTATGCGTTTCTGAGCACATGGACTAATGTCGGTCTCTGACACAAATTCCTACCAGCGTATGGCTTAGTAGCATAAATGTTGAATAAAATGTAGTAATACAAGGTCCACAACAGGTCTATAAACATAGTTTCAGACTGTAGATTAAAATCCATAATCATACTAGGAAAATTAAACTGCAGTGTAGTTTTATGATTTAGGCAGTTGTTTTGCTAACATTATTTAGAGCAATCACAAATATTACAGGGTCATTTCTGTATGGAAAAAAAATTCTACCAAACAAAACATTGGTCATTTTTAAATTTAGCTCCATTGATTCAAACAGTTTAAGCCACATGCACTGATGCAAAACTTGTAAATCTATCTGCTATTAAATTTTTGCTTAAACTATGCAAGCAATGAACAACACAAATAATACTAGTAATAATTTATTGCTTGGTATTCATTCACAATAATTTCTACTCTGAAAATATTTCTATACAATGCACAATCTTCCGAACATAGCAAAAAAAAAAATATATATATATATGCTATTCTGGGGTACCATTAGCATGATTCTGCCAACTGATTATCCATTAAACAAATCCCTTTTGAAGAAATTTCTGTGATATACTTAGGAAACCAGTAGGAAACAATAAACATAAATTTTAATTACATTATGTTGGTACTGAATATATCAGTTAACCACATTAATTTCAGTTTTTAGCAAATGCTTCAAATGAATGCTGAACACGAGAGAAACTACAAACATTCCTATATAACTGAAGATACTGCCATAATGGCACACACACATTTTGGTACGTAATGAATTAAAAAAATTATAATGCACAAAAACTTATTACTTCCTGTTTTCACATTTGGTATTGCGTGTCAACATTTTTACAAAAAAAAAAAATCCTTACCAAGACATATTTTTCATTATTTTGAAATTACGTAATATCAATTCAGTACACTACAGGCTGTTATATTAAGGAACAGGTTTAGCCTAGGAGGGCAAAATTTAGGGGTAAGACACACATAGCCTAATGATAGAGCAAAGTAAAAAACTCTGTTGCAAGAATGAGCAAAGCTTGCTCTACAAGGGTGATGCAAGTTAATATGCATTCAATGAAACAGTCGCGATTCAAAATTACAACTGATATAACTTACATTTAGCATAAATATCCACCACGTAACAATGTCATGAACTGACTGGTTTTTAAGTGGCAACTGTAATTACTTTTGAGCAGCCAGTATTTTCCAATATTCTACTTATCCTTATTTGGCTTCGGTTACGCTTTTTTAAGAGTCGGAGAGTATACAGATAATCTAACAAGTTACAAACATTAGCAATACAACTCAAAGGGAAGTGATATAACAGTGGTTTTTATAATATTCCCTCAATAAGATGAGTTTTCCAGTTCCCTATCTATGAGGGTTTATATAATACAGAAATTTTTACGAAACCAGACATTAGAGACTCATTCTGATTAATTGGCAACAATAGTTCTAATTTTTTATGTACAAGTAACCTGTGGTAAATGAGTTAACAGAATGATGCTACTGGGAATTTAATTACCAGTGTGACATGTTTACTATAAAACACATGTATTTTTAAACTGTGAAATCTATAAGAATCAATTTATTTATATCAAATGTTATAGTAATGTCTACTATAATACTACATACAATACGTAGATTACCTGATGCTGCTGCATGTGATGTTGGGGCAATTGCTGACATCAAGCAACTCCAGCAATTTGCAGTAATGGGCTATGTTGTACAAGAGAGAGTCTGTCACAGAGAAGATGCCAGACAGTGACAGAGTCCGCAATCTGAACATACACCACGAGGTAAACAATAGCTATGGGCAAAGCTTGCACGGTGGCAGTTCACTGACTAAGTAAGACACAGTGAAATTCTGTTATAACACTTCTGTATGCAACACTTGTCATCTGCCATATATTTACGGAAGCCATCCAAGCTATTCAAACAGTTAGGGATGGGGCAGCACAGAATTGTCAGACATTTAGGGTCTGTGGTGGATTTCACAATAACACAGAGGTTATTCAGTTACTTACCCCTCTGTTATGGCCAAGAGGCATGCCAACAGACCGTGAAAGAACTCTCACAGAATTATACTGTGGAGTTTTATTGCACATATAATAAAAGGCAACATGATACTCACCACATGGCAACTACAAAGGCTCCCTATGAATGATGATGGACATCATGACAAATAAAACACATAGTAACACACCTGACTGACGTTTAGTTGCAGAATAATCAGAAATTGAATTCTGGTCTAATTCAAGCAAATGTTGATGTGACGTTATGAGGTTTGCGAATAAGGAATGTGTACACTGGCAGCATAATGTTAAGTTGAAGCTCTCATGCTTCAGAGTAGTTTAAAAAAGCTGGAGAGTGGGGAAGTTCATTCTAGGGGCGAGACATATCAGTACCATGTGTGCGTGTACACGTTGGAATGAGAGCGTGAGCATGCACAGTTAGTTACCAGAGCGGCGAGGTCATCATTCAGTGGAAGATTCAGCAAAATTATCCGCAGCAAGAGCAATAGACAAGTCAGAACATGCACAAATGAACAAGAACAGTTTTACTTGAAATATTAAAGGAAAAATTGTAAGATTAACATAAATAAGATGAAAGACAACCCCAACTTACATTTGACACGCCAGACATGCAAGAATAAGGACGAGAGAAGAAATCAAACTATTTCTTTAAAAATCAAATTTTACTTCTGCTTATGTACTACCTTACGACGCAAAATACCCTTTCATTTTAATCTAAAATATATTACCTTGGAATAGGGAAAATTACTTGAAAAAGCTTTAGTTTACATGATTCTTCCGAATTATTTTGGCACTAAATGCAGCCAGGCAAAGCAATAGCTCCATGAATATTTTAGTCTTCAAATTATTCAGCTTTAAAAATTACATATTTTCAAACGCCACCATAAATATTGAAAACACAACCTTATTGGCCAACACATTTATGATGTAGCTGTACTTTTTTTGGTTAGCCACCGCCCACCAGCCACGATTGTGTTAACTGGAATTTTTCACTGATAAAATTTAGCTTGGGAACTTAGCCCGTTGTTAAGGCATGCATGGTTGCAGATTTGTTAGTTAATGAAGATTTCACTTCTGAGGATTTTTAAAGGAGTGAAGACAGCATGGCATTAGTAGCTCTCACACAGGTCAATTTTATAACTTGCTACGAATTCATTTTAATATTTCAGATCCCGTATAGAGTGATAAGTTTATGTTTGACATGTCAGCCAAATGAAGTTCGCATGCATACAAAAAGTGAACCTACAGAGCTAATAGCTGGAATGCGTTTAGCCAAACCTGGCACAGACTGGTGATTGAATGTCCTGGTTGCATTAGTCTGGAAAATAATATAGCAGATAAATTTTTTATAAAAAGTAAACTTTTTCCCTCAATAACTTTTCTGTTACTCGTGAGCACGGTCGTATAAGAACAGGTCTGGACACCCGCCTATCTACCAATGTATTTTGATTGACCCCCTTGTTGTTTGGCTGTAGTTCGTCAAGTTACCGAGAATGTCGTACTTTTTGGTGTTGTAATCCGGGTGGTTGGACTCAAACTCCACCCACTTGTTTCCATTGTTAAATTTATAAAGTAAATAAAGATTGCTGGAGCCTTTTCTTAAATTTGTGAGCGAAGGAAGTATTTCATAAATTTATAAAAAATACATTTTGATAAATTGCTTATCTTAGTGGAAAGGAAGTGGGCGGAGTTTGAGTTCGACCGCCCTAACTGCAGTGCCAATAAAACACAATATTCTCGGTAACGTGGCGAACTGCAGCCAAACAACAAGGGGGTCAAGTTTCCAGGCGAGTGTCCAGACCTGTTCTTGTCTCTTCTTGTAGCTTAAACCATGTCCACCTAGATTTGTCAGATGGCGCTAGAGTTAAGATTTTATTCAGAGTAAATTGCATTTTACTGCTGTGCGAATGAACTACTATACTCATCTTCACTGCATAAATTACTTTATTTAACACAATTTCACGACCTGAACGTATGTAGTAGTTTGTGTGTTACATACAAAAAAATGTACAGTATCGTGACATCAACATAGCTGTTCAAGTTTTTACCATGCGAAAAAACTGCTCTTTTTATTCATGTTTATCTCGAGCTATACAGATGCAAAAGAAGTAAATATACCTATTATTAGTTTTGTATGTTGAGATTTCCTAAAACTATTATTTTAAGTACAGTATAACCCCGATTAACCGAACTAAAGGGGGGAAAGCCATTTCGGATAACCATTTTTTCGGTTAAACCAAGAACAGGTTTTGAGTTTTTTTAAACCTACATAGAGGCTTCTGGTACTTACATATATGTACATACACTATGTACAGTTTGAAATTCCGAAATAATTTTAAGAACAAACGAATGTAATGCAGTACTATATATGTATATTTTATCTTTGTATGCTAAAAGGTACAGTAGTTGAAACTACAGTTCGTAGTTCGTACTCATTTTAGAAAGTCTGTAATTTTTGTTTGTTTTCTCCGACTTTCCCAACGTTTTCGAGCAGCAATATCACGCCATATTTTCATTAGCAGGACGTCAGCTGGCGTTGACTCACTGCACTGCTCAACAAATTTTAAGGAACGTAAAATAAGAACAACTCATGTTAGTTTCTGTGTTGCTTTAAAATAAAAAAAAAAGTACAGTACCGTATTTACTAGTGTAAACATTACACATGTTATAATTTTCAACATCGTAAATTGTCTTGGTAGAAAAGAAAATAAACAACAGATGCAGACATGTGTATCCACTTTGTTTACTACTAGTCCCGTGCCCTAAAGGCCTGTCTGATACTATCCATACGATCTTACGACTTTTCAGCTTACAGAACAAGAAAATTACAGCGGCACGCGAGTAATGAACAGTGCCGCACCTGTGTATTGTACCAGTGTGGCAATGCTGTAAAGTCAAG
>PNEQ01002927.1:4590-80808 GCA_003012365.1 Medauroidea extradentata | reverse complement strand
GGAAATAATTTGCTTGCAATATTGTTATGTTAGTAGTGTAGGTATATTTGTATATTACGTAAAAAATTTTTTTTTCGTAATTAGTGTACTGCATGTTTTTTTTTTAAATTTAAGTACAGGGAAAATGTATCATTTGACAGGGAAAACAGGGAAAACTCAGGGAAATTTACTGAAACAAATTGGTGGGAACCCTGATTATACAGCTCTGATTGAATTGTTTAAAACAATTTCAGATAGTGATTCAACCGAAGCTGGATCTAAACTGCCTCATTTTTTAAGAATAATGTATTTTTAAAATTTTTTCTTTGTTCTTACTGTCCTTGCCGAACTATTTGGTAAGATAGACGCAGCAAATTGTGCTCTGCAAAATAAATTGATTCACCTAGAAGAGATTTATATATTGATTGTAACCCTAAAAGCAAGTACACGTATTAAATTTGTTTAAGGTCGTTTCTGGTCTCAAATAAGAGAAAATACATTAGCAAAAGGTATGACGATTCTCAAGATAATTCAGCAGAGGTTGCTACTTGATTCAGTGGAACAAAGGTGTCTATTCTTCGAAATAATTGATAGTGTTGTGAATTGTTTCATTTCACGTATTGAAACAGCATCACACAAAATCTTGTTACAATTGTAGTAGTTTCTGTTGGAAAGTGATGCTAACAAAGAAGAAATTGTGTAATTTTACAAAGATGTTATTGACCCTGATAGTCTTCCACTTCACAGAGGAATGTTTCACGATTTGCTGCAGAATGAAGGGGAATCTGTTGAGAACACTTCAGACAAGGTCATCTAAAGGTTTAGCTCTCAGAACTCTTCAAGGTTTTGAAACTCGTGATGACAATTCCCGTCTCTACAGCAACAGCGAGCGGACATGTTTTTCTCTTGGCTTAAAAGCCTGAAAACATACTTGTGTTCAACAATGGGACAGCTGAGACTGAATTCTGTGAGCCTTCTACATATCCGTAAGAAGGTTGCAGTGACATTAGATCTGGGGCACGGCCGTAGAAGAACAGGTCTGGACACTCACCTGGATATTTGACCCCCTTGTTGTTTGGCTGTAGTTCACCAAGTTACCGACAATATTGTGTTTTATTGGCGCTGATGTTACGGCGTTCGGACTAAACTCCGCCCACTTCCTTTCCGCTAAGATAAACAATTTATCAAAACGTATTTTTTTATCAATTTATGAAATATTTTCTTCGTTCACAAATTTAAGAAAAGGCTCCAGCAATCTTTATTTACTTTATAAATTTAACAATGGAAAAAAGTGGGCGGAGTTTGAAACCGACCGCCCGAATTACAGCGCCAAAAAGTGTGACATTCTCGGTAATTTGACGAACTACCGCCAAACAAGGGGGTCAAGCAAAATACATTGTTAAATAGGCGAGTGTCCAGACCTGTTCTTCTACGACCGTGATCTGGGAGAGGAGGAGGGGCGCAGTACGCCATCTCGTTGCCGGGGCTGTAGGTCTAAAGCAGGGGAGGGGGAGGTGGCGTGGTTCGTCAGGTAGCTGATGAATTCATACCAAGAAATGAGACCAGAAAGGAGACAATCCATTAACGATAAACTCCAATTCCACACGGAGTAACCTGCTACATTTGGTGGGTAAGTAGAAGTGAAGAGGTTTTGGTCAGCGCTTAACAACGAGGTCTTTTAGTGCTGGTGAAGGGTGATATTATGTGAGTATGGAGCAGTGCCGGAATGAATTGGCAGGGGAAACGAGAGATCCCCGAGAAAACCAGCCGACCAGCTGCATTGTCCGGCACGATTCCCACGTGCGAAAATCCGGGGACCAACCCCGCCGGGAACTGAACCTTGATTGCCTTGGTGGGAGGCGAGAGGTCTGGCCTCTCGGCCACCGGGGCCCCTGTGGGTAAGTAGAAAAGCACAATCCTTAATAAAAGGTAATTCATATTTGAATGTCTTGTCTTAACACATGCTTTTCTTCACATTATTATAACTGTACTAATGTTGAGTGTTCATCAATGATATGGAATTGGCAATTGTCTGTATAGTAAAATTGTTCATTTAAAAATTTTTTATCTTTAAAGACATTGATATATCTACTTCAGATTTATTAATTGACAATGAAATAACAGATAGTACAAATTTCCATTAAATTAAATACAAATATTATACTGCTGATGTTCTAATACAAAAACTAATAATAAGTATCTACATTAAAAAACGAGAAAAAAAATTCTTTCTCATTTTTATTGTGACTTTATTACTTACAGTGCTATTTGTATTGGAGTGTCAGCAGTATATTATTTGTATTTTATTTTATTAAAACTACAGCTAGTATTGTTAAACATAAATTCAATACTTAATTTAAGAGTCATTATAAATAGACCCTACATGTGTATATGGTTAATTAACCAAGTCACTGCCATCCATTTTTCTGTAACTGTGTCTATTTCGTCATGGAGTGCTGCAATGCTACAGTAAGACTAAGCCATCACCTTCCTAGATATAAATATTTGAGAAACAGTACACTTCATATATTCAAACACAAAAATTATTCCTGTAGGAATAACTCAAAATGTGGAAAAAAAGTTATGAGTAGGTGGTGTTTTTTGAGAAAATTAATTGTTCTGAGGGTTTTGAAAGAACATACTAAAAGATCACGAAGCAAAATGGTTTGCAACAAGATTAACAAGTTTTTGGTGGCATATACAGTAAGTCCCCGATTTATGTTGTTTCGGATTAACGTTGCAAATGTTTGAGTACCTATGTTTCAATTTAAGTAGTCGCAGATTCGGAATAATGTTGTTTAAGATTCCAGTGCTTCCTTTCCTCCACACGGTGATACAATATTACTCGCCCGACCCGCCCACGTCGCTAGCGCGACAAAGCCTTTATCTCCTCGAGACAACGCAGCAGGTTCCCGTTCCACTCTCCAAATAGCCCTTGGTCTTGCTTTAGTCACTGTAATGACATTGCGTTGGGCCGAGTTAGGCCGGGATTACAATGCCTTCACGTTCACTTTGCTTTAACTTTCACGTAAGTAGGAAACACCTTGACAAGTGCATTTTAACGGGCGCTATCATGATTGCGGCACTTTATACTTACTGTCACTTTCACGTAACGGAAAGCTTTTCGACGTCAAGCCTTTAAGTTAAAGTGATACATGAAGTTATACCACACGATCGCCTGGGCCAATCACATTTCGGAGGAGTTAATATCTTATATTGTGTCTTGTTATCTTTGACTAATAATTTCAAGCTCTCTCACGATGTTTTCCATTGCCTGCTTGCAGCTTAGGCCCGTTCTACAGTGAAACGCAAGCGCATACGTATCACGAAAACGCAAGACACTCCGCGTGTCTTCTACAATGGGACGTAAACGGACACGGATACGCATCCGGAAACGCAAGAGAGTTGGTCAACTCCGAACTCTTACGTATCCGTGCTTGCGTTTAGCCAATAGCAATCGAGCATTTCATATTTCGCCACCATGTTTGTTTACAAACCTTTTACACGTTGAGTTTTCGCGGTTAACAATTAAAGACGCCTTCGTGCATTGTATTTACGATTATTATTTGTGACTAAAATACTACGGAACACTTTTCATGAAGTACCAATTGTATAATTAAACATACGCAAAAAAATGTTGCGTTGTAAAATATTGTTGGTTAATTACTACGTTAAAATTATGCGGCTGTTAAAATTTATATTTCCATAGAAGACACGTACAAACCTTGCAATAATATTTATAACATACTTAACTACAAATAAAAGTGAAACAATTTTTTCTAATGTCGGAAATTTACACGAGAAATACTTTATTTTTCGTTTCATAGGTTGCAAGTCCGTACGTTTACGAATGCGTTTTCATGCATTGTAGAATAGAAAACGTATTTCACTCCGTGTGCTCGTTTCGTTTGCGTGTTGCGTATCCGTTTGCTTACGTTTCCGTTTAACTGTAGAACGGGCCTTACGTGAATGAAAGTAATATGGCACCTCAATTGATTACGTATTGCGTACACATTAACATGATAAAGATGTAAGAGATATGTGAACATGAAAACCTTGTAATCCCGGCCTTATAAACATGCCACCGTTTCAGTTTATATTACTGTGCTTTAAACCTACTTGAGTACAGTATCAGCTGACTGCGATGGACCCCTCAAGTGAATTTCAATGGGAACATCCATACTACGTGCATATAAAACGAAATCAATGTGTGTTAAAATTTTTAAATTTGAAGTCGATTTGAGGTAACTACAGCTACTTAAAATTCACGCTTTTAAAACGCCCGCTGAAACGTGTAGTGATGACACAAGCCATAGTCACAGCCATAGTACACGCCGAGCCTTGGCAAGGTAGCTGACTGCTGTCACAATCCGGCGGAATTCCAGACTACGCTTGGTCAATAAAAAACTATTTTTAAGTCCATTACGGTGGTATGTTTGGTTACACGTATGTAGTCCAACGTAAAATGTAACAAATATTATATTTCAACGGTATTCGAGTCGGAGGTTTTATAAAAGTCTAGTGTTACGCACATTGTTCTGTTGCACAATATCAGAGCAATATCCGAGCACTGTAATATGCAATTATACATCAAATAAACCTGTTTACTGGCGCAAACCATTACTATATTTAATTATTTAATATCATACATTTACTTTACAATAGAACCACACCAAGTGTCGGCCACAATGGTGCAATGGATACTCTCTGGGCTGATATTAGAAAACTTAAGTAAGTTCAGAATCTTTCGAGTTAGTATAATATTGTTTCTCAGATTTTGCAACGACCGTCGATTCTTTATCCAAATTTAATATCTTGTATAATCAATAGTATTTTGTATTTCATTATGGATATTAGGTTCATATGCAATACATAAATTTATACAGCAAAGAATACTTCTGGGCTATTATGTGGTTTTGGTTTAGCGTACCGCAAAAAAAAATTGTTATTTATGTGATATAACAGTGTAGCATAAGCCTACTGAAGTACTACTTACCACTAATGACGTGTTCATTACATGTGTGAAGTAACGAGTGATTGAACACGCACAAAATAAATACATTTAGCCTAAATGTAAACTCAACCATACATGACCTATTATTTTAATGTAGGTACACTATCCTATTAATTCATATAAAAAAACACTTTCGTGATTCACATTCAATTTCAATCTCTGTTTCTTCCACGCAAATATGCCATTTCAGACATTGTATTAATACGGCTGCGGAAACAGAAAATAGATGGTTTAAAAAAATTAATAAAAAATGTTTGTATCAGATGCTTGTTAAACTATCTAAATATATTTTAAAAATACATGATGTAGTGCGTTTTGAACCTGGATCCTTAAAAATAGCAACCAAGTACCGTAACCAATATGCTACACTTTGGGCGGCAGGCTTGACTCATTTTGCGTTGTTTCTATTTAGGTAGCGATTTTCAGAAACGTAACCCCGACGTAAACCGAGGACTTACTTTACATATGTCGGCTCAACTGGTGGCGACTCATACAATGTACTACATCGTATAAACCCCAACCCTGGTTCTCACCAGAATTGCTAAGTAGATAGGGAAATACCTTAAGCAGATAGTTACGAACATGACAAACAGTAAAGTACGCTGGAATTATAATTTAATTGGGTTACAGTGTTCAAGGTGTATCTAACAAAGTCAGGGTTAGAAGTTCTTATTTGATTGATTCGTCTAGACCAGGAAACATTCCGTAGCTGGAGATGCATAACTGGGGGGAGAGAAAAAAACCATCAACTACGTAAATAGTTTCACAGATTAAAAGCAACACGAACATTCTGAAGACTGTTTAAAACTTGTGAGCCACTCAACAAAGTTATGTCAGTACATATAACTGCCGGACCACAACATACTGCAAACATACTACATTAACGCCCACCCACCATCATTTTCAGCAAGATGTCCCACATGCACTTGATATGTACGTGCCACAGCAGAAGAATTCAGGTAATAAGTGAGGTGGTTGGAATAATAACACCAGAATAAAACTTGCAAATAGATTTAATGAAACAAATACTTGAACTAACTAACGATAATTACACCAGTAATTCAAATGAAACCAACTACACTTTTAAAATACTAATCGTGCATACAAACTACAGTTAAATTATCTTGTGGAGAACTACCTAAAATAATGAATACTAATTTCTACTTTGTGTGGAGAATTATACACATAAAAAAACTACTACTGTACCTACATATTCTACGTAAGTAAATTCACATTACTAATTGAAACGAAAACTACCACACATCAGCAAAAATAAACATGCACAAAAAATACACTTCAGTTCTTGTGAAGGATATTTTAGAATAACAAATACTATATCTACTTTCACTAAAGGTAGAAATCACACAAAAAAATTCTAAATTACAAATGATGCACAAAAACTTATGACGGAGAGTAAACATTTTGTCTTCTAAAATAAGCATTATATTATCACTGGTAAATAAATTAAAAGGTTTTAGTCAAACATAAATAGATTTTAATAGGCAGATGTATCTGAAAGGGTAACGAGGAAGATGTAGAGATGGGGAAGGGAGGGGCAGGGTAATGGTGTTTGTGGAGGGAAAAGGGGGGGGGGGTTCTTATAAGCATGTTCATAATTCCCATATAATTACAAAATTCCTACATTAACAACATAAGTCCAAACAAAACAGCAACAAACAACTTTTTTGCAAGCTATTAATTTGTTGTTACTTAATTTTTTCCAAGTAGGTATTAATAATATTGTTAATAAAATAATAATTTACTGTATTTGCATAAGCAAATACACACAGAGTGTGTTTATCCCAGAAAAAAAAAACACTTGCATCATTCTTTTGACACATAACATAGTAATAACATTGCCTAGCACATGTAAATTATGTTTACAGAAGCTTTTTATGGGTCACTGGTATATTGTTTATTGAAGTATTAATTTAATTAAATAATGCAAATGCAATCAAAATGAAACAATCCCCTGGAAAAGCTACTACAAAGATATTTTTTGGTACAAAATACAGCACATACTGTAACTACTAAACGTAAGTTTAATTTATTGAGAGAGATTTAGTGAGAAAATGAGTAAATGTACAACTGTAATACTACATTATTAATGCAGGTTTATTACAGGCACACATCGGAAGTTCAGACAAATAGAACCCTGCTTTTATGTTCAGTTATTGCTATCTGGAATCGACCCTTGCATGAAATTTTAAATACGTTGAAATGTATGCCACACGGTTAACAATGGAGAAATATGATGACACCAAAAAGAATTTTTCTTCTAATCACTATAGTTTAGGAATGGGAAGCAAGCAAAGTTCTGGGAAGCAGCAGGCGACCGAAAACATATTTTGATTGGTCCACGTCACAAGTCATAACGGCCAGCACTGGTCATATAAAGGCTTAAGCTCGCATGGCATTCTGTGGGTAAAGTGTAGCGTATTGGTTACAGCACTTGGCTGCTATTTTTAAGAATCCGGGTTTAAAACCTGTGTACGTAATGCATTTTTTTAATAATACTATTAGATAATTTTGCAAGCGTCTGATACAAAAATGTTTTATTAATTTTCTTAAACCATATATTTTCCATTTTCGCAACCATATTAAAACAATGTCTGAAATGGCATATTTGCGCAGAAGGAACAGCGATTTAAACTGAATGTGAATCCGAAAGTGACTTTTTATGTGATCTAGTAGGATAGTGTACCTACTTTAAAATAATATGTCAAATACAGTTAAGCTTGCATTTAGGCAAAATGTGTTTATTTTGTGCGTGTCCAATCACTCGTTACTACACATATTACGTAATGAACACTGCATTAGTGGTAAATAAATAACAAAAATTTTTTTGCGGTACGCTAAACCAAAACCATACAATAGCCCAGAAGTATTCTTTGCTGTATAAATTTATGTATTCTATGTGAACATAACATCCGTAATGAAACACAAAATACTATTGATTATACAAGATATTAAATTTGGATAAAGAATCAATGGTTCCATGCAAAATCTGAGAAACAAAATTATACAAACCCGAAAGATTATTGAACTCACTTAAGTTTTCCAATTTCAGCCCAGAGAGTAACCATTGCACCATTGTGACCGACACTTGGTGTGGTTCTATTGTAAAGTAAATATATGGGTATTAAATAATTAAATATAGTAATGGTTTGCACCAGTAAACAGGTTTATTTGATCTACTATTCCATATTACAGTGCCCGGATATTGCTCTGATATTGTGCGATACAACAATGCGCGTAACTTTAACTTTTATAAAACCTCCGACTTAAATACCTTTGAAATATAACATTTGTTACACTGAATAACTAACTACATACATATAACCAAACGAACCACCGTAACAGACTTTAAAATAGTTTTTTATTGACCAAGCGTAGCCTGGCATTCCGCCGGAGTGCGACAGCAGTCAGCTAGCTTGTGAAGGCTCAGTGTGTACTATGGCTTGTGACGTAACTGCACGTTTCCGCGGGCATTTTAAAAGCGCAAACTTTAAGTAGCTGTAGTTACCTCAAATTGACTTCAAATTTCAAAATTTCAACACACATCGATTTCCTTTTATATGCACCTAGTGTGGATGTTCTCATTGAAATTAACTTGAGGGGTTGATTGGGGCATTCACAAAAATTATCCACAAAAATTTTCCGCAGATTTTATCTCATGTTGTATGTACATAAATTTTATACGCGTGTTAAAACTCGACAGTTTTATAAACAGTTTATATATAGTTATCCATGTAAAAAAAAGACTTCTTAAATTAAATATTGTCTCTCAAAAATATCAGATAAGCCTACATTTACAGTTGCCTTGTTCCTTACAATGTTGAGGATAATGAGCAGTGCTACAATACACAGAACTAACTGGGCATTTAACTGCCTCTGGCACAAAAGTGAAGAACGGTAAAATGAAATTATCTACATATATTTATGCATGTAATTAAAAACTAAATGATTCTCCAGAAGTATAAATGATAACCTCTCTGGCATGGCATAAATACTAGCAGAGTGCAGGAGTGGTAAACTGTGATCAAAGACGGCACATCCTCCTAATTCTGTTCTTACACATTTTGCCTACATTTCATGCCTCTCATAAGCCGTTACTGTTTAACAATACAGCACCCAAAATTGCATTTGTTTGTCTTTTGTTCTGATTATATTAGGATAAAAAAGTCAAGCAGGATTTACAACGATCCGTCGCGTCTGTTCGTCCGTCGATCAAGTGACTTCCAGCCAATCAGGTGTGTGGAATAATTCCATCCGTCTGTCCATCGAAAGCTTGCCAAGCTTTAATATTTGACGGACGGACGGGTGAAATTACAGCCTTCTAAAGATGGCGACAATAGTTTTAACTGTTTAATTTAATAAGAAGGCTGTGAATTTTTATATTTTTTAGATGACGCTGTAAATGATATTTTATAATACAATAGTGATAGTTTTGGCATCCGTGAAAAATTAAAACACCAATCGAAATTATTTTTTACATAATGCTTACTCACATTACACTGTAAGTAATTTAATTAGTAAATACTTACACTCGTTAAATTTCTTTGTGATGAAGAACAGTGTTTGCAATTATAAGTAGCTATAGATTGAGTAAAAATCTGTAAAAGTAAATAATATATTTAAGGTATTTTTTTATATTCCACAGAAGTTTTCTGTTTGTACATTGGTAATTAAAGGATTAATTACGGACGGATGACAGGTTTTTGTAAATCGCTAGCATTTCTGATGGACGGAACAGGCCAAAAAACTGGCGGACGGACGGATGACAGGCGGACGTGACGGATCGTTGTACATCCCCCTTCACCTACAAATTCAAGGGTTAAAACACCCTTTTGAAATAGATTTTGTCTAAAAGTAGTGCAAACTTTTTTCATCTTTTTTACCTGAGAAATTTAATGCTAAAATTTTGTTGATACAGTTCATAACAACCTGTATAATATTTTTTTAATATGTAGTCTTTTTAACTCACAGAAACAGAAAAAACAACTTGAGTGGAAAAATATTTTTAGTGATTGGTATTTAGTAGCTTTTAACAACTGCTGCTGCTTTTCATACATGTACTTTTTCTTTACCGTCAACTCACAAATTGTTTTGAAACAAAACTTATTGTGATTTCTTTTTTTTTTTTTTGCACATTTTGGAGGACTATGGAACATGCCCAGTCATCAGTAACTAACAAACATCTCATAAATAACTTTACTGACAGATGCATGGAAACCTACCTGTATCTTTATGAAGTTTCGCTATGTACTTTCCTCATGTGATAAGTTAAACTTCCACGTACACAAAATTTTCCTGAACACTGTCCACACTGGAAAAACTTCTCACCAATGTGTGTTCTCTCATGACAACTAAGTGAACGCAAAGAAACAAACTTAGCAGAACACAACAAACATGAATAAGTCTTCTCACCTGTGTTAGTAGTTTTCACACTGTGCATCTTCCTTCTGTGGTATTTCAGTGAACGCTTGGAAACGAACTTATCAGAACACAACGAACATGTGAATAGCATGTCGCCAGTGTGTTTTTGCATGTGACGCTTCAGTGTTAACTTATATGCGAACTTAGCAGAACACAGCGAACAAGGGAAAGGCTTTTCTCCAGTGTGTGTTTCTATGTGATGTCTCAGAACAGACTTATTGATAAACTTTTCAGAACACAATGAACATGAGAGTATATTGTTGCCAGTGTGTACATCCATGTGTAGTACCAATGCAGACTTTGTTTTAAACTTATCAGAACACAATGAACATGAAAATACATTGTTGCCAGTGTGTACAGCCATATGTTGTACCAATGCAGACTTTGTATGAAACTTAGCAGAACACAATGAACATGAGAAAGATTTATCATCAGTGTGTACTCTGACGTGAGTCTTCAAACTATCCTTTCGTGAGAATTTACGAGAACATATCGGGCATGAAAAAGGTTTACCACTAGTGTGGATTTCAACATGATATTTCAGCTTATACTTATCTGCAAATTTACGAGCGCATATTAAACACGAATAATACTTTTCCTTAGTATGAGTGAGTATATGCCTAGCAACATGTGATTTAGTGGTGAACTTTGCAGAACACATATCACACGAAAACATCTCTCCAGTGTGTGTTGTCATGTGCCTTCTGAGGACGTCAACTCTTACATATTTAGCAGGACAAAACGAACAAGAAAATGGCTTATTGTCAGTGTGTCGCCTTAAATGATTTTTCAATGTCTGTCCATACGTAAACTTAGCAGAACATAATGAACATGAATAAGGTTTATCACCAGTGTGTGTTCTTAAATGAACATTTAATGCACCCTTTTGTGCAAATTTAGCACTACATACTGAACATGTGTAAGCCTTTTCACCCGTATGTAATCTTAAATGAATATTCAGTATACTCCTACGCTTGAAACTACTAGAACAAAATGAACATGGAAATGTTTTATCCATGTGTGATGTGGTATGTTTCTTTAAACTAGCCTTAGAACTGAACTGAAGAGAACACGAAGGACACGAGAAAGACTTGCAGACAGTGGATGTGACACAAGTAGTTTCTGCGAGCTTGGAAGGAAATGTCTCTCTCTGCAACTGTGCAGAGACTTCAGACAAAACAGACGACTGTGTTAATCCAAGGTTATCCATATCAGTAGATTGTGAGGTTTCATTTGTTCTATTTCCTTCACGGTTCATGCCATTACTTCTCCAATAACCTACAAAACCCATGAACAAAATCACAACATTTAATTCAATTATATATTTTTACAACACAATTATGGTAGGATCCTAACTTTACAAGGCCTCATAGTTCCTACAAAAGACCTCATAAAATTGAAGATACCTACTGTGATATCCAAACAATTATATAGTTATGTTAAAAATAACAATTTTATTCACCATAGCTTTTGATTCCTTGTAAAAAATTTAATTTTAAAACTGTAATTATGGCTGGATGTACTAGAATATGAGATGAACTAGGCTCAAATTTGCAGTACATTACCATCAATATGATTCACCTCCTAAAAGATTTCAGTGACTTTCCAAACTGCCTGTATAGAAGATTCGATGCACTTGTATCATAATAAATAAAAGCAAACACGGTCCTATTCGAAAGATGGAAGGGAAACAGTGGCGAAGACTTCGGGGTTGCAATGCGACCAAAGGGTTTTCCCTTCTCTCCCAAAATAGTCATGTTATTTATCTTAATTCATATTCATCTATACAATTAACTATCACGGGTAAGCAAGTAATTTTCAACCTCTATAATTTACAATGAGCAAAATAAAGGGAGTAAGTATGTAACAAATCTATTTATGCAGGAGACTAGCAGAGATATACTTATCTTGTGTATATTTGCAAGCAGTGACAGTAGAATCAACTGTGGTCACCAAGGCAGCATATGAAGCAATACTTTATGCTTCCTATCTTGCAACAGAATACGATACCTTATCATAGATATCCAACACGATGCATGGCTTCGATTATCAGCGAAATAGTATTGTGTTTCTATGTCGGACTGATGCTGGCCACTTTTAAGTTTGTACCAAATTTCCCTTTTCGTAGGGCTACTGGATGACAAAAGCTAACAATAAAAAGGCACAGCTGGTGTAGTGTATTCCTGTTTGCTGTATGATGTGGTCCGTCGTAGTCGGTAGTTTTCTAGTGTTTCTGCAGTAGTAATTATTTAGTATGTGAATTGAGGCGTAAATAGTTAAGGCCTGTTACTGTTATAATTTCTGCCAATAGGACAAATTTGTAGTTAGAAGTAAATAAAATAAGGTAGATGAAGTGAAGGAGAGTCCATATACTAAAAAATGTGTCAGTAACGAGACATCAGAGTCAAAGACACCAACATTTATGGATATAGGTCCATGTACATCTTCATCTGCTGTCAAGGAAGCATGTCTTTCTCTTCCAGTCATGGGAGGAAAAATCAAAAGCTTCAGCAAACAAACCAAATAGGCGTTTTAACCCAGACTGAAGTAAAACCTATCCATGGATTACTTATGACCAGGAAAAATATATTATGCTTTGTTCTTTGTGTAAGGAAATACTGCATATGAGGAAAATTTTTTTCCAATATTCGACTAAAAGAGAGATGACTTCAATTTGTACTTGGAAGAAGAGTACGTACTGAGCAACCTACACTGCATAAACTTTCAGCACGTCATAGAGAAACAGTTCTAAAAAGCAAAGCATTGAAAAGTGGAGAAAATGTTTGTACACAGATGTCTGACCGGAAACAGAGGCAAATGGTGGAGAGTAGTAATTGCTTGTTAATATTATTTTCATTGCTCCAGTTTTTGTGTACTAGAGGCCTTGCTGTTTGAGGCCACACTGACAGTGAAAGTAACTCCTGTAATCCTTTTAAAATATGATGTGAAGACTCATATGAACTACAGATGTAACTTCAAAGAGAATCTTACACAGCTGACATCAGAAGAAAAGAACAATTTTCATTTTGTTTAAGATATGTTACACGTTCTTTAGAGAAACAGGAACAGATTTTTGGCTTTTAAGAAACTGAGAGTACCACTCCTTCTGCTTAATTTAATATTGTGACATCCTTGCTCACCTTGGGTTGCTCATTGTAAACTGTAGAGAAATTATTCCCGCAGAAATTACTCAAAAAGTGGAAACAAAGTTATGAGTAGGTGGTGTTTTTTGAGAATATTTATTGTTATGAGGGTTTTGAAAGAACATACTAAAAGATCCTGAAGCAACATGGTTTGCAACAAGATGAACAAAAAGTTGTTGGTGACTTACACGTATGTCGGCTCAACTGGTAACAACTCATATAATTTACTACAACAAATAAACACCAATCCTAGTTCTCACGAAAATTCCTAAGTAGGTAGGTAACACCCTTAGCTGATGTTAATGAACATGATAAACAGTAAAGTACACTCGAACTAAAATTGGGATACAGTGTTCAAGGTGTATCTAACAAAGTCAGTGTTAAAAGTTCGTATTTGGTTGACTCGTGCTAGATTACGAAACTTTCCAGTAGCTGGAGATGCAAAACTCGGGAGAGAGAAAAAAATTCATTAAATAAATGGTTTCACATAATAAAAGCAACATGAACATTCTGAAGACATTAACACTTGTGTCCGCCTCAACACACTTTTGTCAGTATAACTGCTGGACTACAACATACCACAAATATACTAAACTAACATCCATGCAACATCATTTTCAGCAAGTCGTGCCACATGCACATTTCTTGATATGTACGGGCCACAGCATGAGAATTCAGGTAAAAGGAGAGGCGGTTTGACTAATAACACCAGAATAAAACTTGCCAATAGATTTAATGAAAAAAAAAAATATTTATCTAAAAAACTAAATTTATACCAATAATTGAAATGAAACCAACAACACTTCTAAAATACTAATCATGCATAAAAACTGCAGCTTTATTTTCTTGTGGAGAGCTATCCAGAATAACAATTACTAATTTAAACTTTATGTGAAGAATTATGTACATAAAAAAACTGTACTTACTTATTCTACTCGAGTAAATTCACATCAGTAATTGAAATGAAAACTACCAAACGTCAGCAGAAATAAACATGCACAAAAAATACATTTCAGTTCTTGTGTAGGTTACTTTAGAATAACAAATTCTATCTCTACTTTCACTAATGGTACAAAACATACAAAAAAATCTACATTACAAATGATGGAGAGTTACATAAATATAAAACTATCACCACAATTCATAGCAGATTTTGAGACATCCCATCTCGCAAATATAAAAAATTACCCATTATCTTCTTAATTAAGCATTCAGTTATCACAGGTACAAAAATTAAAAGGTTTTAGTCAAACATAAATAGATTTTAATACGCAGATGTATTCTGAAAGGACGGGCTGAAGGGGAAGACTGCAAGGTATTGGTGTTTGACTGTGTTTGGGGGGAGGGTTCGTATTTTCAAACTTCCCATATAATCACGAACTCCCTACATTAACAATATAAGTCTAAACAAAACAGCAACAAACATTTCCTGAGCAATTACTTCGTTTTTAATTACTCTTTGTCAAGTACGTTGTACTGTTTGGTGGAATTTTCCCAAACTTTACCAACCAACCTAGCAGGATCAATAGGGTAAACCTATCAAGACAGCTCCCAGACCAGCTAAGCACAGAAAGGGGGAAAAAAAGCCCTTATGTGGACACAAGTTGTTGATCGGTGCTCCTTATTCAAGGTCAGAGAAAGGGCCGAGCCTCCTTTCTTCAACACTTCACATTAAAAAAATTATTAATTTAAGAGACCATACAAAAAATTAATTTAAATTTAGGAGCATAAGAGCATTTGACTATCATACTTTATGAAAAGAGTTAGGTCTAGTAAATAAAATTGTAATAAGGATTCAGAAAAAAAATTTTTTTAATGCCTTGATTAGTTGATTAGAACAATAAAATCTTTGCATGATGAGTATGTATTTGGTGTTTGTAAATTAATTAATACAATAAAAAATCAAGAAAAGCCCGTATGGCTTAAGAATATCATAATAAATAAATTAAAGATGGGGATCCTCCAAAAGATTAATAATGAACTTACATTTTAATTTTACATATGTTAACAAATTTTCAATTTTCGTGATTCAATTAATTTTGCAGAGGTTGTGACTGAATCAGAAATAAAAGTCTCAAATTTGAATAACTAGTACTGTGTGCACATAAAGTAGTTATGACGAGAAAAGAAAAATAATTATAGAGGCTGGACTTTCCTGGCTGTCCTTCATGGGGACACTCTTGCCACCGCCGAAAGATGTTACTTCTCCATCTCCCCCATGGCTACCGATGACGGTACAGCAAAAGGACG
This sequence comes from Medauroidea extradentata, assembly GCA_003012365.1. Taxonomy (NCBI): domain Eukaryota; kingdom Metazoa; phylum Arthropoda; class Insecta; order Phasmatodea; family Phasmatidae; genus Medauroidea; species Medauroidea extradentata. The sequence continues at coordinate 64,983 of PNEQ01002927.1, read as the reverse complement.
AGTAGAAATAATGTTACTTCTACATCAGAAGGCGTAGACAAGCCAAATCCATCAAATACTAGATAGGCTTCCTTTCCTTCTACATAGCAAAGAGTTGAAACCGCGTGGTGGGGACCGCTACATTAAACAAGCAAACAGAGAAATATAAAAGATGAACGTCATAAAAACAATGTAACACTAGGGCGCAAAAGGTAATAAAGTGAAAGAATAAACTCACCCTAGGCGGAAAACTTGTCGGATTACGACATTACAAAACGATAAAGAGCACTAAGCATTTGGCTGATGTTCGCGCCATGATGTGTAAGAAACAACAAGGTCGAGACAAAGAAATGCCTAGAGGTTATATGCCGGCATAGAGTCGTAGCTACTTAATGTTATCAAAATAGTATTTCGACAGTATCGAACAATACTTCCTAACAAAATATTTTAAAACAAACACGTGTTTTAATAATCAAAACATTATATTTTTAATTCAAATTTTACCAATAAAAAATTAGTTTTATTCATTTGAAAACAAATAATTATGATCAGATCATGATTAAAGTTGGTCAGAAGTATTACACAAGAGTTGTTCCATAATTATACAACACTAAATTAACTGCACATAAATAATTACCTGAAATTTTCTTAACAAAATAATAAGCAGTTTACTGTTATTACAATTTCACCAAAGATTAAAGAAATAAATAGTGCTGGAGTGGAGTAACTTTGCCAAAATAAAAATATATATCTAGTTACCACTACCAATAGACGAACTAGACAAAACAAAATAAACAAACAAATGAGCATGTGCCAACAAATGGCACAATGTAATCAAAATATTATTTATAAAATTAATTATTTACTGTACTTGCATAGGAAAATACGCAGTGTGTGTTGTTATACAAGAAAAAAAAAAACACCTGCTACCTTCTTTCAACACAAAACATAGCAATAAAATCGCCAACATGATAAATTTTAGCACATGCTGTCTGTTTACACAAGCTGTTTACCGGGTCACTAAAATATTGTTTACTGAAATGTTAATTCAATTACATGTGCAAACGCAATCAAAATGAAATTATGTCTTCGGAAAAAATCTACAAAGATTTTTTTTTGGCACGAAATACAGCACATGCCTACTGAAAGTAAGTTCAATTTGTTGAGTAAATTTCTGTGAGAAAGCGAGTAAATGTATAACTATAGTATTATATTATTAATGCATGTTTATTATAGCCACAAGTCTGAAGTGCGGACAAAGTAGAACCCTGCTCTTATGTTCAGTTATGGCTATCTGAAATTGGGACAGTCAAAAATTATCCGCAAAAATTTTCCGCATGTTTTATCTCACCTTATATATATGTATATTTTATGTATGGATAATAGTAGAGTAGTGTATAAGTTAGGACTTCTACATACAGTGTAATTGTGTGTTGTTAGGTTGGTAGCAATGCTAATGTGAGACTTCTGTATATGTGTGGCTGTGTTGGATGTTTCAAGGCCAGCTTGATACTGGGCGTCAACCACGAGGTTATCAGAATGCAACAGTATATAAATTTTATAGATATGTTAAAACTTGACATTTTTATAAACAGTTTATATTTAGTCATCTATGTAAAAAAAAACACTTCTTAAATTAAATATTGTCTCACAAAATATATCATCATCACGTAAGCCTATATTTGTGGTTGCCTTGTTCCAAAAAATGTTGCGATGCTACGATATACAGAACTAATTGGGTCCATATTTAACTACGTCTGGCACAAAAGTGAAGTACAGTTAAATGAAATTATTTACATATATTTATGTGCGTAATTAAAAATAAACCATTCCCCTAAAGTATTAATAATTAACTCTCAAGCATGGCATAAATCTTAGCAAAGTGCCAGAGTGGTAAACTGCGATCAAAGATCATCCTAATTACATTCTTACACAATTTGAGCTTAACGAGTTCAAAGCGCCCAGCCTTCACTACGAGGCAGCGGAAAGTACACAAACTAAATTGATTGTAGGGTTTCACGTATGCCTTAAAATGTGTCACTGTGCATCCCACTTTACATATTAATTTCATACAGTACATGATTATTTTCCATTATTTATTGTGTTAGAAAGGGGAGATGAAGAACAGAGCATCAATCAAAAATATATTTGATGTTAATGAACTCTTAATGACAAACTTCAACAGGTGATTCCCCTAAAAAAGAGGTTGTACAGATTTACAAAACTTATAGACTGATTCTTTTGTAAAAAGGTGTAAGTCCTGAATTTTTTTTTTTAATTGTAACATTCAATGTACTACAGACTACATAGCAAGTTCTTGTGTACTGCAACAATACGTGGGCCAACAAAGCCAGTGAATGAATTTGATTGGACACGGTGGAGGCTGTCTCAGTGTCGCCACTAGACAAATAGTCTTACTTGTATTTATGCCATAGCGTAGTAAGGTGGGTTAGGAATGGATAAGATATTTCACACCATTTGATCCAGCATTACTTGGTGTCACATCATGCAAATTGTTTGCTGTGTATCAGACACTTAATTTCACTGGGAATATATTTAATTCATTTCTTGGAAACTGCTGCATTTAGCGTAAATAAAATACACGATATAACGTTAATAACATATCCAGAAGAAAAGGAACCAACGTACTGAAACACGTACAATTTTTTTTTTTGGCAGCAATTAAGTATAGTTCCCACACACTAATTTTAATGCAATGTGATTGATATAGTTGCCCACGCTTTCAGTTTCATGCCTCATAAGCCATTATTATTTAACAATACAGTACCCAAAATTGCACACATTTGTCTTTCGTTCTGATTATATTAGGACAAAAACATCACGTACACATTCAAGGGTTAATACAACCTTTTGGAATAGATTTAGTCTACAAGTAGAGCAAATATTTTCCACCTTATTTTTCCTGAGAAATTAAATTCTAAAATATTGTTGATACCTGTCACAATATTGCGTGCATTTTTTTAATATGCAACTTTTTAACTCACAGAAAAAGAAAAAACAGCAACATGAATAGTATTCAGTAGCTGCCAACAATTGCTTATTTTAACATGTGTTAGTTTTTTTTGACAGTCGACGTGCAAATTGTTTTGAAACAGCACTTTTTGTGATTTTTTTCCTGCATATTTTGAAGGACTGTGGAACTTGCCCAGTCACCAGTAGCTAACAAACATTATACAACAAACAACGTATTTCATAACAGAGTTCACAAAGAGCACACTAACAGATGTATATAAACATATCTTCTTATATCTTCATAAAGTTTCGCTATGTACTGTCCTCATGTGATAATTTAAACTTCTACGTACACAGAATTTTGCTGAACACTGCCCACACTGGAAAAACTTCTCACCAATGTGTGTTCTCTCGTGGCAACTCAGTGAACGCATGCACACGAACTTGGCAGAACACAACAAACATGAGTAAGTCTTCTCACCAGCCTGAGTAGTTTTGACATCATGCATCTTCTTTCTGTGGTATTTCAGTGAACGCTTGGAAACAAACTTACCAGAACACAACAAACATGTGAACAGCATGTCGCCAGTGTGTTTTTGCATGTGACGATCCAGCGATAACTTATTTGTGAACTTAGCAGAACACAGCGAACATGGGAAAGACTTTTCTCTAGTGTGTGTTTCTATGTGATATCTCAGAGAAGTCTTGCTGATAAATTTATTAGAACACAATGAACATGAGAATACAGTATCGCCAGTGTGTACAGTCATATGTTGACATAGCACAGACTTCGTATTGAACTTTGCAGGACACAATGAACATGAGAAAGATTTCTCATCAGTGTGCCTTCTGATGTGATTCTCCAACCAATCCTTTCGTAAGAATTTACGAGAACATATCAGGCATGTAAAAGGTTTGTCACACATGTGGATTTCAACATGATCTTTCAACTCATACTTATCTGCAAATTTACGAGAACACAAACACGAATAATGCTTTCCCTTAGTATGAGTGAGTATATGCTTGGCAATATTTGATTTAGAGGTGAATTTTGCAGAACACATTTCACACGAAAACATCTTTCCAGTGTGCGTTGTCATGTGCCTTCTGAGGATGTCATTTCTTACAAATTTAGCTGGACAAAATGAACATGAAAACGGCTTATCTTCAGTGTGCCGCTTTATATGAATTTTCAATTTATGCCTATACATAAACTTAGCCGAACATAATGAACATGAATAAGGTTTATCACCAGTGTGTGTTCTTAAATGAATATGTAATGCACCATTTTGTGCAAATTTAGCACTACATACTGAACATTTGTAAGGTTTTTCACCAGTATGTAATCTTAAATGAATATTAAGTGTACTCCTACGCTTGAAACTACGAGAACAAAATGAACATGGAAATGCTTTATCCATGTGTGATGTAGTATGTTTCTTTAAACTAGCCTTAGAACTGAACTGAAGAGAACACGAAGGACACGAGAAAGACTTGCAGACAGTGGATGTGACACGAGTAGTTTCTGCGAGCTTGGAAGGAAATGTCTCTCTCTGCAACTGTGCAGAGACTTCAGACAAAACAGACGACTGTGTTAATCCAAGGTTATCCATATCAGCAGACAGTAAGGTGTCATTTGTCCTAGTTCCTTCATTAGTTCTCCAAAGATCTACAAATCCCACGAACAAAAATCACAACACTTGTCTCAACTTTTTATTTTTACAATATATATACACAATTATTGTCAGGTGCTACTTTTATGGGACCTCACAATTCCTGAAAATGTTCTCGTAATATTGAAGGCAAGCTATTTTAACACCAAAAACCCAAAGTTATGTTACAGTGCATTTCTTTTAAGTAAAGGTAGTTTTCAAGAAATGTTTTGCACAAAAACAAGGCATGTAATGAATGTATATCTAAATCAACAGACAGACATTTTGCAATAATAAAAACAGCCAATATACGAGAGATAACAAAACCTTTACCTACCCTCCCTTAAAAAATTATAAACAAATGCACTGTGTGTATCCTCAAAGGAATAAAGTCCTCCACCCGAAGCATTTTGCAGAGATATAAGACCATGAATGAAATAGTTATTCATCTCAACAGACAGAAGTTTTCAAATTAAAACTATATCCAAAACAAAGGAAATAAATACAACCAATTCTCTCACCACCACCACCACAACCACACGGAAAAAAAAAAAAACCTACCAACAGAGTGACTTTCTATAAGCATAAAATCCTTTTTCACTAGTGCGTCACAAGACACAGAATGAAATGAATACTGTATCAAATTTATATCACTAGATAAGCATTCTCTAATGAAAACTTGCCCCAGAAATATAGCTACAACCTACTGTACCATTGTCCCAAAATAATCAAAACACTAAGCGACTTCACGAGCACACTGTCCCCTTTTGAAAACATTTTTGTGGGTAAACAAGACATTGAATTAATAAAATATTAATTTATATAATTAGATCTACCTGCCAAAACTGTAGTTACTATTAACATTTGCCACTTCTAAAATTGTAACGCAGTGGCTTAAATGGGTACATGCTACTCAGCCTAAAATTAGGCTGGATGTATTTGGGCTGCATGACTTTACGGTGAACGACTTTAGGCTGAATAATTTTAGGCAGTACGACTTTAGGGTGAGTGACTGTAGGCTGAACGATGTTAGGCTGTGTAACTTTAGGCTGAATGGTTTGAGGCTGTGTGACTTTAGGTTGAATGAACTGTAGGCTGAGTGATTTTAGGCTTAACGACTTTAGGCTGAGCAAAATTTTGATCTTGACTACTAAGACACGAGAACTGTTTTAGTTTTCGTCTGAACGACTTTAGGCTGAATAATTTTAGGCAGAGTGCCTGTCCAAATGTGTAATGTCAGAAAATTTTAAGTTCTGTGCCATTTATTTGCATCTTTATGTGGTTGAATATTTTGCGCGTAGATGACAGCACTGTAACAATACATTGAAGATGACAGTGTCAGTCATAAACCGAAGATAGTGCCACAAACGCTACGTTTGACATTTTCATCCAGCAAAAATAAATGGTACGAAGTAACCTGTGTCTTGTAAAGAGTGGAGTTAAAAATATGCTCTGTTTTGATATACCAGTCAAACAACTTTTTGATACAAGAAAATTTTAAGAGTCAAACACTTTAACATTATAACTTTTGTTTTGCTATGCTCTGTGTGAAAAGCGAACAACTCATTCTTACTATGCTGGCAGAACTAACAAATTGATTCAGTAATCAAAATATTTAATACCTCACTAGTTTGCATTTTATTTCTACAAAAAGTGATGTAAATCACGTAGGTATAAAATTAAAAACACTTGAATGCTTATTTACTCAGGTATTCTGATACCAAAAGACGGTTAGTGTACAGGTAAGTGTTTAGCGTTTTAAGACATTGTCTTGAATGTATTCAGATAAAGTTCATTCAAATTTCCAAGAAGGTTTTTCATGTTTTAATTAGCATAGAAAAATAAAAAATAATAATATTGCTACATAAAAAAAAAACTATTGAAAGTGAATTGGTGTAAGGCTTAATGTATTTACCAGGCATGATATTGATGAATTCGATACATTAGAAACATTTCCTTAGGTGTGCAACGTCAACAATCAGCTTTAGTATCCTAACACTCGCAAGTTAGGGTCGCCTTTGTCACAACATAAAGTTGCAGTAACTTAATATTTGCATACTTGTAAAAATGCAAATTTCCAAGATGTTTCTGTGTGTAATGATCTTAATGTTCATTAAGGTATGGCATCAGTCGTCTCATTGGATTGTTTTATTTTTCACTTTTATGAAATCCTGAGGAGAAAAATGTGAAATCTGCTACTAAAGCGATTTTCTTGCGGTATAGTACAAGCATCACCGCTGAACTGTTAACATATAAGGTTGCGATCAGTCCTGAACCTACATATTTTTTTTAACGGAGCTATTTACTAGAAATGTAACTATAAATAAAATAACCCAGTGGGAAATAAAAATATTAACGAAATCCAAAAAATTGTATTATGTAGGTGTCTGAACAAACAGTTTATAAAGGAAATTACTGGAACTATCATTACGTTCATGTGAAAATAATGCATTACCATTGCAAGAGGCATGGGGTAAAGTTGAGTAACTGTTGGACATGTGATTGATATGCCTGCCAGCAATGTGAAAAGCAATCAATTTCTTATCTCAGTATTTCACACTTAAATAAAATATTTTATGGACATTGCAGTTGACAGTGAGGAATTCTCTTGAATTCTGTCGTGATGCACTCTAGGCTAATTTCTGGTTCACCTTTAGTAATGAAGGGTGCCTAAAATGCTCTTAATATTACATTATTAATTATTATTAGTAAAGCCTGTTATATTGTAGTAGTAAGTTTAAGTAACATATAAAAATGTTGTACCCATTCGTAGAATGTGCTGTCATTCCAAGAGGAAAACAGACCATTGAGAAGAGATACCTAGAAGTGATCGAAGCAATAAGGGTGACTTTATAGCGCACATCAAATGCTTCATCCCCACAAAGACCTAAGTACTGAACTAGTGTACAAAATTCCCGCCGATTAATTTTCACTATGAAACTTGAAACAGTGACCACATTGACCACATAATTTTAATGGTGAAAAATATGTAAGAAGTGCAGTACACATTTCTACCTGGGTTTCACACACATCTGGTTAGTACATTCTGAAGTACGGCAAAGCTGTTATAAGTTCCGTTGGAAGACTTAGAAGCAGTGTTTTTAATAAGCATGGTATCTTAATGACAACTTGTCCTTGCCGGAAGTGTTTTCTTCTTTTGCATTTGCACAATGGACACACGGAACAATTTAATAAAACACGTATGGTGTATTTACAAACCCACAGCAATGTATTTGAAGTGCGTAGTAGGCGGCACCATTAACAGCAGCGTTCCGTGTACTGTAGGTTGGTATTAAACAAATCATTAACGATGATCCCATAAATCTGACAAGTATTTTGACTGACTGAGATGTTTAATTACACACGTTTTATTCAAATTATGGAATACCACATACAATGTCATTATATTTAACCGCGTAATGTGGTATTCATAGTCAATTTTGATTTCAGCATATGTCACACATCTTATCGTGTCTTGAATCATCAATATGGACCAAAATATATTGCGAGTTCAGTAACCTGCTGACAAAAATCTACCCTACCATACATACAGAAGAATCTTTCAATTAGTTCATGGGTTGCTCCTCCAATGCATATTCATTTTTAAATAAACACATGGAACTTTAATTTATGTCAAACTCTGTTATTTGTTCAGAGGTGTAAATAGCAAATCAGAAATGCTGCGTCACAATTCCAAACGGTGTTGCAATTCTGTTTGTCTCGAAATCAAATTTACAGCCTCAATTAATAAACCGTATTCATAAAAATTGTGAGTGTCCAATTGTTTGCAAATGTGAGCTCTTTTCTCGCAAAAGCAGCATAAATAGGAACCCGTGCCCTTAAGCAATCAATTTACATAATTTTCTCCTTACCAACAAGTGTTATTCCTGAGTATTGTGCAATGTTTACGCTATGGTGAGCAGTAATTCTGCTATAAAAGTAACAACACACGTATTTCCCTCACATAAATACAGAATATTTCCCGTACCCTTGCGTGGTCAGACTTAATTCTGAGAGTGTAATGCTGTAGAAAGGCTGCATAGTGCTACACGTGTTTAGGCACTTAGCTATGCAAGTGTTTTATGTAAAAATGTGTAGTCATTCCAAACCGTTAATTCATGGCTTTTACTTGTGCAGTTTATTTGATTGCACACCATCTTATAATAAATTTGTTTATTCTAATTCCAATTACTTTAATTTCACTGTGGACAGGATGCTAATTTGTACCTACATTATCAGCTCATGAAATATAATAAATAAATTTTAAAAAAATTGAATCAAGGGCTTAATTTTATAACAATTAAGTACTGATTAGTTTATTATTATATGATTCTTAGAAAAAATGGTTTAAAGTAAAAAAAAAAACTTTTTACAGTAGGATAAATATATACAGAACATGTTGACAAACATTGCTTGTCGTATTTGAGATTATCATACCTAGTTAGTTATTTACATTTGCATATGTTGTGTAAATAACACGTATGCAATTTTATGTCACAATTATAGTCTTTATTAGTTGATGACTATTTCTGAAAATGGGTGTTTTTTGACCTGTGATATAAAACGTCTTGTCATGTTAATTGTGAAGATTATACGATTGATTATTTCTCTGGTTGCTATTTTCATCTACGTTCAATGTTATCTTATTTATAAGTGTGCTTATTCCCGTTCACAAATTTATTTCGTAACATGAATATACATTCCTCAACTTAGGGTTCAATGGAGCTGTTGTGAGTTTTTTAAGGAATTAATATAAGAATACGAAAATGGAACGACAGAGTACAAGTTAAGTATCCTTAGAAATACTAAGCAAGTAAAAGTTTCTTAAGTTTAGTCCGACAAAGTCACAAAAGAATAAGTAATATACAGTAATTCCTCAATTTACGTCATTCCGTTCTACATAGTTTCGGATTTACGTTGATACTATATGAGTACCCACTTTTCATTTACACAACTCCTGAAGACACCTTAAAGACCTAATTATTACGTCTACAGTATTATAAATATTACTTCCTTACATTATTGCAAGTTTCTGACTTTGTACACAAGCTGCTACACACTTAAAATAGTCAATTATCATAGCAAACTAACTAGCCAACTGTCGTAACCATCGTACCCTAAAGTATACAAAACTAACCATTGGTGTTAAGTAATGTCCAAAAATAATACTACGTGGAAAAATACATTTTTTCAAAGAGTTTTCAGACGTACTAAAATAGAATTAGACCACAAAAACTCGTAAATGTACCAGTGTTTTCGTTGAGTACATACGTACCTTCTATGCCGTGCCCATAAGTTTACTACAGAATTTGTGACAAACTTGAAGACTAATGTGTGTGGTGATTATGTTTATTATTCCTTAGTAATATCGCTGAATATTATCACATTTTCTGATTGTATAAAGCAAGTGACGACAGTTTGATATTCTCTGCTTTCATCATTTTTATTGTATATTTAAGGAAATATATCCGCTAGAATCAAACTGGTAAGCGTTTTCATACATAACAGACACTGAAGTACCTTATTTTGATAGTTTTGCTGCCTAAATTTATTTTTCGTGTATGTTAACTTACCGGCATGTACTCCTTTATTATGCACCATTCAAGGAGTGCCGGATTCCATCCAGATGTCATACTATTTGCTTCTTTTAGGTTAGTTTTTCAAGAGAAGTTCCAACACCGCAACCTAGATGGCACTACATACACTGGCAGTTTGTAATGAAAAAAAAAATTATAGTTCTACAACAGTCGGATACTTCGAATATAAGTGTTCACATTTCTGGCTGTACGAATTCATGCGCTGAACAACTTTAGGCTGAGTGACTGTAGGCTGAGTGACTTGTAGGCTGAACGACTGTAGGCTGAATAATTTTAGGCAGAATGACTTTAGGCTGAATAATTTTAGGTTTAATAGGATTGAAGAGACAATTTTAGGCTGAACGATTTTAGGCTTGTGACGGTTGCCCGCTTAAACTACTTTGCATACATTGGTAGCTCAGTGACTATACATGGATATTATTTATGGTAAAGTAGAAAATTATTGGATTGTTTGTCTTGTTTTATATAACTTCAGTATCACCAAAAATAAAATCAAAAATAATTCCTCAGAGTCCATAGGTGGCAGACATGTTTGTGCTACAAGTGCACATAGGTATTTTCTCATGTGTGTTTCCTTTAGTGCTGCCAGTAGTTGATTTGACATCTGTTCAATACAGAGTAAATATCTTGCCACAGTATTTTTCTTCTTGTTTTCCAGTCATCAGCAAAATATATATTGAGAAGGAATATTTTACAGCCTTAGAAGCACACTGTTAATTTATCACAACATTCTCATTGCATTTTTCCATATCTACTTCATGTCAGTAAAACCCTGTCATGATGTTCCCACTTATAAAGTTTTCCTGGTTACAATGCTACCTTTTTAAGTCCCTAAAATTATAAAATTACCCTTTTATAATGTTTTCCCATTAATAAATTAAACATTAATAGGGTTCCTTCAGAAATGTTACAACCGCATTTTACAGTATTCATCTGAAGACCTATCTTTCCACCATACAATCACAGCTTCAATTAAATAAATTCTGTTGCCTAGTTATGCCACACTGCCTTGAAAACTAGAACAGTCCATCACTTTAAAATTTAGAATAGCATTTTTTTAATATTCAGCAAACTCATAACTATTTCATGTTTTTTATACGAATGACAGTCATAAAATTAATGCAAGCTAGATTACATTCTATGCTCTTGTAGAAAATTAAAAAGGATTTGCAAAGATGCATGCATATGTTATAATACGGTCTTCATAACCACCCAGCAGCTATATCCTGTAGCTCGTTACTTGAGAAACTAGAAGTTACGGTAGAGATCTGTTAACGAAATCCACTGTACCTACTGAAGGAAGCGTACCGAGGATGTGATTCTGTAACGGCAATGGAAAATGGTGACCCGACACCTGTCGTTACATATTTATATTATTGATCGCTTTAGCTAACCACTAACGCCGTTAACTGGCCAAATGTGCCCGCGAAACACGATCAAGAGAGAGACGGAACACTGATATGCGAGATGAAGCAGTCGTTTGTAAAGAAATAAGGAAACTGTGTTAATAGCTCACACCCTTGTAGATAATTTAGGAATTAAAAAACATTTAATCATTTTCTCTTTCTATGTTATTATTCACATTTAGAACTACATCTATAGTGTAATTTACCCAATGTTCATGTAACAATTTAAATTATAACAGCGAAATTGAAATACAAATAAGAAGACTACAATAAAACCGTGATATAGGCCTACATCAATATTGTGATAAACCAAGTTGCGGGCTTCACAAAATTGTTCATCTAGTTCACTAGGTTACCAACAGATCGCAACTGTGTTTAGTTTCGGCGTGAACAATGTGTATGTATATATATATATATATATATATATATATATATATATATATATATACGTATATACATATACACATATTTCACAATTAAAATAAGTTTAACATATTTCTGGCACTGTAAGTTCAATGTATTTGTATCACAAAGTAGGGTACGTTTACCTTACCAGTTACTATAGTACGTAATATTGTTGTAAAATGTTTATTTTTGATTCTGTGTAAAAAATTTATTGAACCAGTAACTGTCATAAGTTACTTTGGTGCAACATCCAATGTGAGCAATAGTGTTCATTTAACATTAACAACACACTGAAGCATGCATTAAAACAAACAAAAAAAAAAAAAAACAAAGGAATACAGCATTAAAAATATTTTCAGTAGATAGTTGTAATTTTTTGTAAGAATACACGTAACAAATTGAAAATAAATAAATAAAACTTTTTGGAAGTGGTTGGGATTGAACCTGCACCAAAATAACCACTTTTCTCTACGAGTCATCCAGACAATAATTTTACCAACTGCACCACAACACAGTGACACGTACGGGTGGGGTCAGAACCATAGACATTAGAAATAATAACTAATGTTCAGGAAATTATTTGTATTAATAACTAATATTATATTTAAATAAATTTGCATTCCAATCAATTAAAAATGCTATTCCGATTCATTAAAAATGCTATTCAAAATCGTGATTTTCATTTAGAATACCTTTTCGTGCATCTAGTATGCTTCTTTAGCTATTTACTTTGCTTTCAACTTTCGAGGTTATCACAATCTGCCAACGGTAGTGCAAAAGCACGGACTTGCACACCCATTCACGTGTATTAAAGTAATATAAGGTAGACATTATAATTCACCTGTTTTTCGCGTACTTAGCAACAAATTTAATTATTTTACATTAAGTGTGCATATTTAAATCAGTAACATGTTCACAACATGGCACGATCCGACACGTCAGCGAGGGGTCTCGTACTCCTAAAAAAGAAAACAATATTTTTCCATTAAATGTCGCTTGTTTAGCTATGAATTCAGGCAAGATGCAGACATTGCAGGGAACTTAGTCATTACAGAATCACATTTTTAAACTGTTAACGAAAATTCCATTACACAACTCTTAGAGATCTGTATCTCACAGGTAACGAGTTACAGAATACAGCTGCTCGTCAGATAAGGAAGGATGTGTTAATACTGCATCCATAGTAAAAAAAAATGTTAGCTGTAAGGCAAAGAACATCTTCAACCCATACGAGGCAGGAGCATGACCTTGGAAGAGCAGGTCTGGACTACAGCATGAAACATCCACACTTTTATTATTGATAAAGTATGTTTTACAATGCATGCATAACAGCTGTTTTCATACCAATTTAACTCAGTTTATTAACAGGTATCAACAGAGGGTTTGGGCCACACCTCCAAATTACCTTACTTTTAATACACTGGAGGTATGTTTTATTTTTTTTTTTTGTGGCTAACACTTTATTACGATTTCAAAACAATGTTAGTTTAATATATAAGTGAACTCTTTAATGTACAAATGTTTTTAATCTGAACAATTTCAACATTACGAGCACTATTTATAAAAAACCAAAACTTTCACCTATTTACACCATCCTATCTATGTCTATAAGCAAAATAGGCTATTGTTCACAGTAAAATAAACACTTTTGAAGCCCTGTTTTTTTAGACCCACCACAATAATAGTATACAAATCCCAAGGAGAAACAATAAATGTGCCCCACAATCCCAGCCAAATTTTGTGTTACTAATGGACAAAATTATAAGAAAACAATTAGGGACAAAACAGGCAAAATCAAGATCATTCCCCTAGTTGGAGGTCATGGGGGAAAAACATTTCAGCCAATTTGTATATTTGCACCACTAGTTACATAAACACGCTGGTAATGCAAGTAATGAAGATACTGTGGGGATCTCACAGAAATAAAATGTTAACACATAAGGCAACAATAAATACATCTACTTTTTTATTACTCTTGATAGAATGGTTTCAAAAGAGTTGACTTGCAGTGAACAGCCTATAACAAAACATGACACATACTGTATACAGATACACACCTGTGGGCACGTCTCCATGACCAACTAGTCCATCTTCGACTGTCACCTCATCCTTCACAACAGTCGAACTACTCACCGCTGTCTCGTCAGAGGTGAGCATCACCCCAGTAATCGAAGCCCCCCTCTCTTCGTAAGTATCAAATTTACACTGCAAAATATCACACGTAATCTACTTTGACACAATAAACCTTTTAAGATGCACGTGCTAATTTACACACTAGCGCAGAAATTTACAAAACCTGGCTACGTAAACAGCATCACACACAGAACAGTACAAGAGAGCTTTTAAATGAAACCATAAGGTGCCTAAATTTTTTGCAGATTATAATAATGGTATTTTATCAGGCATTTTCAAAGAATCGAAAGTGTGTGCAAAATATTTTTCTGGCTACTATACAAACTTCCTTATAATCATGACTTCCATCTTCCAATGGAAATTATACTACACTATTTTGCATACTAAGAAGAACTTTTATGATCAATAAAATTAGCTCTAATTTCTCATATCATACTAAGAGGAGAGAAAAAACAACTTTGCACTATTGATAAAAATTTTATACTAATGAAGTTTGTATTAATACATTTTTACTGTAGTTCAAGACAATAGGCTTCCTTGTGTTTATAAAATGTGTAATTTGGAAGATTGAACAAGGAAAATAGAGCCAAATAAAGCTATAGAATATCAAGAACACAAACCAAACGCCCAGCAAACATAATCCACATCTTACTTCAACTCTATTTGATATGAATTTGTGCAATGGTATTTCTGGTGCAATCAATATTTAAGAATAAGCTACAGAAGAATATCTTAGGACACTTTTAAAATCTTTAGGGCTTGCATTACCATCTCCCGAAAAAATAGCTCAATAGAATAACCTCCTCTTAAAGGAGTTCAAGTGGGAAAAAATTATAATTCCTTATTTGTATCAAATAGGGAAATTTTTGTAGACTTACTTGAACATTACTTGGGAGTAATTTTCCTCTTACAAAAAAAAATTTAGCTCAGCCAATTTTTCCACAGTGGCAGTTCAAAGTCAAAATCTACACATTTTTACTTTATGCAAAACTTGAAAATCAACAAACATAATGACATTTTAAATAAACATATCAAAACTACGTGACACAGTCTACAGGTCTGAAGGATATATAAAACCATTGTAAAATATTTTTGTATCTAAAAAAAAAACTGCTGGGAGTAACAAACATTTGGCATATTTCACAATTTTTTTAAAAAATACAAAAATTTTTATACTGGGTTTTTACATACCTCAAGCTGTAGCTCGGGACGTGTAGTTTATGTACCGTAAATTATTTAATTTCAGTATGAAGATTTGTATGAAGTAAAAACAAGCAAATTTTGACTGACTACGATAAATATTTTTGTAAAAGGAAAAATGTACTCCCAAGTAACATCCATAAAACTAACAATATTTCATGCAAATATAAAATTTCAATTTATTCCCACCTGAACACCCTTACTGGCTATCGGGAGAGTAATCCAACCTATGTGTAGTACGGGGCCTCCCTACAGAGGCATGAAATGTGTGGCAGCAAGCTGGGAGTTTATTTTGTGACAAAACAACTTAACATGAAATATTGTATATCTATAAAAAAAAAAAACACACACTTCAAACTAAATTTTTATTAAAACACAACAATATTTTATCTGCTCGAAATGCCTGAATAAAAAAAACCTTTACAGACTCCCAATCATAACAACAAATCAAATAACACACCAAAAAACAAAAAAACATACGTTGAACTATGAACCATTCTTTCCACAGAAAAAAGGGTATAGTCACCGTTTAAAGTCCCATAGGTATACGAATACATACTAGTAAACCACTGCAAACCAGTTGAGTGGCTCGCGCGTAGAAGATATATTGCTTTACAAACAACATTCAGCGGCACTCTTAATGTTCCATCAATATTTTGTTTCATGAAGATACGCAGCCTACCTTCGGAGCTACCTTAAGACCTCTGAAGACAAACCAGTGATATATTCATCAGATATTCAGTACTGCAGTACGTATTTGATTAGGTATTTAACTCCTCAGATATTTGCTTGAGATATCTGGGCTATAAACAAAAAAAAAAAAATGGAACACATAAATAAGGATGGCCAGAGCTGGAAAATGAACCAAGGTTCTTCTGAACTAGAATCCAATGTGTTAATGCTGCAACGTCTCACTCTGTAGATGGTAAGGTAAGTGCGATTTACGTCTCGTCGACCGTGAGGTCATCAGAGATGGTGGATGACAATTTGGTACAATGACAGGAGCTGGAAAAGGAGTCGGCCACGGCCTTTGTTAAGAAATCATCCCAGCACTCGCTTGGTAAACCGAAATCAAAATGATCGGAGCCCAGGATCGAACTCGGGTTCTCCCGAATGTGAGTCCAATGTGTTAACGTTGCGCCACCTCGCTCAGTCTCACTTGGTATAAACGTCTGAAATGAACGGCAAAAATCATGTACAACAACCTATACAAAACAACGGAACTAAAAAATGAAAGAACAATAAGTAATCCATTGAAGAGATCCCAAAATACTGTACTTGCTTGTTAACAATCACGAAATTGTTGTTGATAGACCTGTATGTTAGGAATATACTGATTGCTCATACTGGAGAAAAAAAGAAAGAACTTTTTTTAGGCTTTTATTATTCTCCGTTCACTCTAAGTGGAGTTCTGAAGTAAACAAATAACGTAATATCATTGCACTTCGCTAGCTTCTAATTGGCTCAATTTGTGCATCAGTGTTGAAGACCTAGATGTTAATTAAGTACTTGCCAAATCACTTTCCCTCGCACACTTTTTTTTCACAAATAAAAAAATGCTTGAGACTCACTGCCTTTAAACAAGACTGCAATAAAAACAAAAAAACATAAGTGACACTAGCACAGGAATGTTATTACTATAAAAGTAAAGTTAAAACTACAGTTTTTATGAGCCAACTGTCATGTCTATAAAGATCTCGTTTTTGCGTAGGTACCTACCAACCACAAAGTACATCAACAATCCTAAATTATTATAGCACAAAAAGATAATCTTTCCAATAATGTGTACTCACAATGAGTTCATCTTTGCCCTCTTCTTTAATTTTTGAGAAAACAATTTCACAAGGCTCATTCTTTATTGGTCCTTCCTTTGCACATGGGTTATCCTTCACAATCTGAAAATAATGAAATTATTCACACACACACACAGTGCACTTCTGAACTAGTACAAGTTATACGACAGAAGATATTAGATGACGTTGGAAGTACGAGCAGTCAGCATTGGGTGTGATATAGCATTGTCAAGCGAATGTAAATAGGACGTTCTGGATTAAGTGAGTGCTAAAGATTCTTTGTATGGTTGGCAGCAAATTACCAACTGTAGTTCCCGGTATTTTCCTACTTAAATAGAAAAATACTGAAATAACATGAATCAAAATCAACAAAAATATACATTACTAATAAACTTTTTATTTATCAAACTACAGCATGTAGGTTCCTACCAACTGCACAATTTATGTCACATGCACAAACACCATGCAATGTATCCAGAGAGGTTAAAAATTTCCTTTGTTAGTTGTTACTCAAGTGTAGTCTGTCTTCATAAGCATCACAGAATTCATAGTTTCATCAAAAAGTAGTATGAGTGAGCTAGTCTAATAAAATAAGTGCAATCAATGAGTATGATGTAAGCTGAAAAATAAGTTATGACAATAAAAGTGTAAATTTTATGTCAAAAATATTAGCGAACTGTTACATTTTATGACTGTCAAACATTGTGTTTGGATATCATGTACTTATTTTGAAAACGTTCATCATCAAGCTTTGATGAACATGGTTACTGCACCTAAAGCACGATTGGAAAAAATTATAAAATTTGTGTCTGTGGTTTTATTGATAGCAATTGCAGTTTTGTTTTTTGAAATGTTATGTGCACCTAAGTTATTTAAATGTTATGTAATTGTAATCAAACATATCAAAGACCTAAGGCCTAGTTGGTAACAAAATGAACGCCACTATTTTAGAATGGACAAGAACATGAAATGTTAAGTAGGATATTCTTAATTCAAAGTGTTATCAACACATATTTATTGTTACCAGAATGTTTGTTTGGTCGTATATATTTAATTCAATATGAAATGTTACTGAAGATATGAGCAGGTCTACTTCACATGTAGCCTAGAACATTATTTTGTTGAGAAATTATACACAAATTTTTTTAAGACATTTGCAGTTGCTTGCAACTCTTACAATATTGCATCTACAGTTAGATGAGCTAAGCTTTATTGTAGACGTTTTGTCTGAAAAATTGTTTACATATTGTCTATGTACCGGGTGATGCCGTTGGTCGGCGAGTTTTCTCAGGGATATCCCGTTTTCCCACCAATTCATTCTGACGCAGCTCCATTCTCACCTCATGTCATCCCTCGCCAGCGCTAAAGACCTCAATGGTAAGCACTGACCAAAATCTCTTATTCATTCATACAAGTGCTCACTTATTCCAGAACATTTTATAAATGGTTAGATACTTGCATTTTAGTCGCTATTATACAGAGTGTCATTGTGATGTTGTGGTAAATATACATGTCTCTCAAAACAGTAAGGTTCAATGCTTGGTGGCATAACATCACTTTTAGTTTTCACAAGTGAGAACTGTGGTGGATGTGTCTACTGATGGAGCCGGCCTCTGTAGTGTAGTCCGTTAGGCGCTGGTCTACAGAGAGTGGTCCAGGATTCGAATCCTGACTCGGACATGAATGTTGTGTTGTCTCTTCACCTCACTTCAACCTAACAGACTCTTAAGACCTCGTTTTTAAAGGGCTGTAAAACCCTCTCATCTCACATTCTATTCGTGGACAGGTTTATTAGGGGTATTTATTCCCTTTTACTCTTCCCTTGCACTCTGCTATTTCTCAATCTTTATCACACATCATTCTCCCACATTCTGTATCATTCTGACAAGTCTGACACATAGGAAGACAATGTAAATACAGTACATAAAGCCAACAAACAAGACATGAATGTGAAACAAAAAAACCTCACAACACAATTGGTAGGAATTACAGCTTGTAACTTACTACACTAATTTACCTGAAAGCCTACTTTTTTATTGTTTGGCCAAATTAGCATAAAAGCTGCACATCCTCATTTTTATTGTAAATTCTGACATAAAATGTGTGACTTTTGTGACAAAAAAAAAATACAGTACACTGGGTAACTTAAAAATGTTTTGATATAGGTATTAAATGTGTGTTGTATCACAATTTAAATATACAGTAATTAGCATACATAAATGCCATTGCAGCTTCTCTTCTAGTTCTTGACACTATGAGCCAACTACCAACTATATCATCTCTAATAACCTCACTTTTGACAAGTAGTTGAGCACTTTTGTTAACACTAAACTACTGTAGCAGAGAACTGTATTTTTCCCAGTAATGTGTACTTACAACAAAATCATCCTTGCCCTCTTCTTTAATTTTTGGCAAAACAATTTCACAAGGCTCGAGTTTCATTGGTCTTTCTTTTACACATGGGTTATCATTCATGATCTGAAATACAATAAAATTATTCACACACGCACACTTCTGAACAAGAAGGCCTGTATATCTTTAGAGGGTAGTAAGGCCATAAGTCTAATTACTTTCCATAATACAGCTTTACCCTTCTTACCACATTCAGTCCACAGTAAAATAAAAAACACAAGTCTCATTATATCTTCACTATGACGTGTGGCCTTCTTACAGCCCACCAAAGAGATATGCCAGAGCCCTTAGATGACACTTGAAATAAGAGCCGTCAAAACTGGGAGTGGTGTAAAATTTGTCGGGAGACTGTATAAAATGGTAAGATACTTGCATTTCAGTCACTTTCAAACACAGAGCCATTGTTGCGTAGTGGTCAACCTACCTGCCCCTCACAACAGCAAGCCAGGTTTAATACTTGGCGGCATCACTCCAGTTCTCCACTGTGGTGAATATTTATATTGGTGGACAGGTTTACTCGAGATATTCCCATTTACCCTGATCTTGCATTCTGTTGATTCTCCACCCTTACTCGCACATTCTTATTATAAACCCTACACAGAGCAATTTATGCACAAGGAGATTAATGATAGTATGTTAAGCTTGTACAAAAATAGTCTTCAATAAAGTCAAATTCAACCTTTCTGTTGAGGCTCTTGTTCGGCTGTGTGCTAACAATTATGAATTGGAGGGGAGGGGGGGGGGAATATAAAAAGTTTTGGCTAACGGAAGTTCTGCTGTGTGTCTATCAGTCTATTGTATAAAAGATGTATTTGAAAATATACAGGTAACTAGGAACATCAGTAGTTTTATTTTTTTTAAATAGTGAAACACTGGCAAAGTTTACCTTTTTTCCAATATGTATATACTAATTCAAACTGAAGCACTTTTGCTATTTTTGGCAGCAATCTGTTTTTTAATCCCCACAAATAAGAAAACATTTGGCAGATACACGAATCTTGTTAAAACATAACAGTGTCAATAAACAACATTCAGTTCACAGTGACAACAAAACACAGTCAGTCTCTTCTAAACACTGTTTTTATAATTTTAATGTCTACTAATACTGACAAGTGTACTACTAAGTAACAGTTTTAATTGGGTGATGTAAAACTAGCATAACAACAAATGTGTAACAGACATTTGGGGGGCAACAGTGGCCGAATGGTCAGACCATTCGCCTCCTACCAAGGTGATCTGGGTTAGATTCCTGGCGGGGCCGATCCTCGGATTTTCGCATGTGAGAATCGTGCCGAACGATGCCATCAGCCAGCGGGTCTTCTCGGGGATATCCCGTTTCTCCCATCCTTTCATTCCGGCACTGTTCCATTCTCACCTCATGTCACCCCCCCCCCCATCTGCGCTAAAGATCTCGCTGTTAAGCGCTGACCAAAATCTCTCACTCACTTAAAAGACGTATAAGATTACTGATTGTATGGTGCACCATATTTTGAGAGTAGCAATAGAAGTACATAACATATACAATTACATCGAAGTACTGTATACAAATTTCTACATTTACCAGTCCTTCGACACATTGGCATGTTACACATACACACAGCCACATACACACTCATGCAGACATGCGCACAGACACACATATAGAAACGCATACAAATACACACACACAGACTTAAATACATATTTTCATTGCAAAAAGGTCTCTGTCCTGCCTCACTGTCGCCAGTAAATGAGGAGTTAAAAAGCACCATTCATGAAGGAAGACCCTCAGAAACGAATTATAGTATTTCCTTCAAAAAACCACAGCACTGCTCTATCAATGGACGTATACAACTAAAACCAATTAACTTATGTTAACTACAACTGATTACCTACATATTTCTGTGCATCCTCATAAAATTTTTTTCCAGTATTAATTTACTGTGAGTGGACACAATCGAGTGATTTGCACCAGTTTCCAAGTGTAAAAAACTTAAGAGATTTATTAAGAACATAATATAACAGAAGCAAGAGAAGAGTTTTATGTGTTATATGAATATTCTTTCTTAGCAACTGGCATGAAAATTAACGTATTATACAGTACCTCTGAGGTTGATTTAAACATAAATGCTGAACAGAGTTATCCTAAAACGTGCAAGTTCTGTCATCACTGGTTACGAAGAACTCCAGCAGTTCCTGAACTAGGACTAGTTGAATGCTACAAGGCACAGCACTCCCTTATCTTCTCTGTGATACCTTATCACACGACAGGAAGCTGCTTAACAGGCCTACCAATGTTGTCGAACCTGTCTGTGCTATTAGTTGCTGTATTTATACACAGCATTCAAATTAAAATTAAAATAAATGAGGCAAATCATAGGCTGACTGAAAGTTTTAATTTAATAATAAAACTTTTGGGGAAAAAAGAGCAAGAACAAAAATTAATTAAGGGTGGTTTTACTGTTAACTTTATGAAATGTGTACCTATAACTATGATTCTAGGCTTGACTATTTCACTTGCTCATACCAGCCAATTATTTTACTCGACACTGATATAAAATATTACATACCGGCACTAGTTCAAACAATGAGACTTATCTTAGTGCCACTGAATTTCTTTAAATGGACAAAAGGAAAAAAATTGCTAAGTTACTACATTTCATTTGGAAAATTTAACAAAAAAGCTAGAGTTTTGTGACAGTACTACAAACAAATTAAGCTTTCACATGAAAAAGGGGATAAAATCTATACGCCTACAGTAGCAGTTTCTATGTTACTACCCTGACGGCTGGCTTATGCCATGGCATCAGCCACATCATGAAATATTTACCCCCTCTAAATAAAAGAAAAACATTACAAACTAAAGAAATACTTTGGTCATACGCCATTACAGCAAATGGTGTATGTCAGAAAACCTGAGAATACACACAAACAGACAAGTAAACAACCAAAAGAGCTATGTATGAAATTGGCAAACATTGATAAACATATACAATTCTACAAGGAATTCAATCAGTGAGTTACCAGAAAGTAAATGAACACAAACGAGCACCCAGGCACCAAAAAACAAACCAAAGACAAAATAAATAGAATAATAAATAACTCACATTAATTTACAAAACATACCTATTCCGTCAGTAGGTAAGATTAAAACAACAAAATCGCTGGTTGTAGACGACACAGCAGACACAGACACGTTAAGGACGTTTCGGAGACTGGAATCTGTCCCGTCTACAGGCACATACACAGTCCGAGGAGCACATGCAGTCTGCAGGTCCGAAACGTTGCAATCTGTTTTGTCGTAAGGAGACCATTGTGTTTGTCTGTATTTACGTTGTTTAAATGTCCACAGTTACTGTGTTATTTGTTTGTTTGCTTTCCTCAAGGTGTCTATATTTCTGCTGTCGTCTACAACCAGCTATTTTGTCGTTGGATTTGTTTTTTGTTTGTTGTTGCAGATTTTTTGTCTGTTGTTTAGAACTATAGACAGATTTTCTTTTGTGGAAAAATCCCAGTTACTTATTTTTTCCTTGGTTTGTTTATTTGGTGCTTGGGTGCTGGTTTAATAAGCACATAAATTGTGTTCATTAATTTTCTTGTAACTCACTGACTAAATAGACGACTTGAAAAGAGGCGGAGCTTCAGTCAGGTGTGGGATACAATTCCTATCTCCATGGATACCGCAGCCGAACATAACCTTCATTTAGCTGTTTGGCTTCACATGTCCCGGATGAGATGTACGTCAAGAAAATTGATTATTTGTTTGGAATTTGCCATTTTTTCAGGTAAACATTAATCTTATGTATTTGCGTATCTTAACCATGCAATTGAAACTAATATTTTTTACCCTTGCGTGTAAAACTATGAATGTGCAACATTTTTGGTTTCTGCAATTACCAACTAACAAATCAGCATGTTTGTAAACAAGCTTTGTTTCCCACAGTACTTATCCCCTGCGATGTGACGTCAGGGGGCGTGTACTTCAAGTCGTCCATTCCATGTGGAATACCTATGTTTGCCAGTTGCAAAGTCCTCTTGGTTGTTTGCTCGTGTGTTTATGTGTGTTATCTGGTTTTCTATAATAATAATAATAATAATAATAATAAAACCACATTAACATGTGTGGCAGTCTCAGTATCATTTACGAGCTTATTTAAGATACTTTCACACTCTTTAAATTTATATTTAAAAAAGAGTGTGTTCATCATGAACTGATTTCAGCATTCCAATAACTGTTTTAACCACATCCTGCATGTGCAAACATTACAGTTACCGAGACACATTTGTGACTTAACGGCACACTATGAAATATACTCAATTTTTAAATTTTTTTAAAAGTATTATATGGCTACATAAATACTAAGTAAAGTGAACATAGCATAGTTTACAGCACAACTGAACCAGCAAATTAAATTTTATGGGGAAAAAATATGGTACTTTCACAGTTGAAGCAATTGCTGAAAATGCTTAAAGACAAATTATTTTCTTTTAAATCTTTGTTTTTTACTTCTTAAAAAACTTTTAAATATATTTTTTTGGCATTAATTAGGCCTTACCAATGACACTAACAACACATCAAAGCAAAAACAACATTTAAAAAATTACCATCCCCCCTAAAAGAGACAATTTTATGTGCTTTTCGAGTGTAACAATAAGTTTCCTTCCAAGGGAAAAAATTGTCTCTAGCTTGAAGGAAAATGAATTCTTTGGTATTTTAGAAAATCAAAAATTTGCGGTTTTCAGAAAGCCAAACAAAGCCACGTGTGGAACGAAAAAACTTGAGTTTCTTCTTTTAATTTCACCTATTTTGCATGACGAAACAGCTATTTCATTATGAAAGTGATTTAAGTATGGGAAAACAATTAAAATATGTGAATTACCTTGAGTTTTCTTCAAGCTGTGAAGCAAATATGCAATTACACTGCACAAGTTATTTACTGTATTTATTTGAAAGCATCCGAATACACACAACATATGTGCTACGAGTTGTCACGGTGTAAGTTAACACTGAAAAATAGTACAGAAATAATGTGTAGTACAGAGCAATGTGCTGTACAATTACTGAAAACAAGCACACAGGTTAATGAAAGTAACACAAATGAAAGGCTGACTATATATACTATACACAACATGCACACATATGTATATGTCCTAATATAATATCGGACAATTATTACACAGCTACTAAACAAGTACGCATTATACAAACATTAATGGTAGACTATTACATACAGAATGCACACTTGTATTTGTTAAGAGTAAGCAGAGGTATAGGCTAATATTAAGAAATGAATCAGGTGCAACTACTAAACAAATTAGTTACTGGTCACACAAAAAAATACCATAAAACGGGGTGAATAGGATAAGATTTTGATCCTATTAACCCCACTGTGATCCTATTCACCTCGTTTTACGGTACAGAAGAGTTTACGGTAGAAACATTAAAAAGCAGGCAAATTTATAAATTAACAGATAAATGAAAAT
Source organism: Medauroidea extradentata (assembly GCA_003012365.1). NCBI lineage: Eukaryota > Metazoa > Arthropoda > Insecta > Phasmatodea > Phasmatidae > Medauroidea > Medauroidea extradentata. The sequence goes on along the minus strand of PNEQ01002927.1, from coordinate 39,970 downwards.
GATGAATAAACAGAGGTCTGAACAATTAGTTTAACAAACATAAGTTACATCACTGTTCCATTCATGTACGAATGTTCACAGATAAGTTAGTTGAATTAGTTAAGAAGACTCATAATAATCAATAACATTGTAAAAGGCTTGCTCAATGAGATAGTTCTTTAAATGTATTTTTGAAACGTTTAAAGCTTTTTGTTTTTAGTGTGTGCTGCAGTGGTTGTGGAAGGTTATTTATTAATATTGATGCTGCAAAGTAAGGACTGGATTTAAACAATTCAGTTCTGTGACTAATCATGTGAATATTTGTGTTGTGCCTGGTGTTATGAGAATGAATTAGGTACGTGATATTTGTTAAGCCAAAAATAATTGTATGGTATATAAAAGCTGGGTAAAGTAAGAATTTTCAACTTTTTGAAGTGAAGGTGCTTTTATGATTGATATGATGCAGACAATTCTTTTTTGTAATCTAAACTACTTCTCCAAGTTGTTTGAAGCACCCCAAAATATTACATCATATAATAACAAGGAATTGTCAATTGCAAAATTGAGAGCAATTGTAGATTTTACTGAGCCAGTTTTTTTTACAGAATAGAATGCAAAGCACTAGTTAGTTCAGTCTATTGCAGAGAGTTGTGGTATGAGGTTTCCAGCTCATCTATTTATTATTTATTTATTACATAACCTGCTTGATTCAACTTTCGATCATTGCATTCAGTGAATATGGGGTTCGTCATTTTGTTGGACATAACATGTATGCTGTTAAATACAGCAAAGACTGAATTAATACAAATTACAAACACTATTACAATGATATATAAAATATGTACTGAAAGAAAGAGAAAGAGGGGGAAAAACTTAGTTAGAACAAATGGGATAACTTGAAGGTACATACATAATAGCAACACTGGAATATTCACTAGGCATGTCATACATTTACCGTACATTACAAAAATTACAATTTTATATCGTGAAAATACTGCTACACGTAGACCTCTATCTGCACATGAGTTAATGGATAAATGAAATTAAGTTTTCAAAATCTCTCCCTACGCAAACTTTTACTTATTCATTTTAACGTCAATTATTAGACCTACTAATTTGGTATCAATTGCTAAGGGACGACACACACAGTTTGGATCAATGGTAGTTTCCAGGCTACTTTGGTTGGGTATATTTCTTGTTCTAAAATGGATTACGAATGTTTTGGATAAATTAAATGTAAGCTTATTTCTAATGAACCAAGATTCCACATCTTACCTCATTTTGAGTTTAGCAATGTTTTTGTTGCTTATTAGTACTAAAGTGTCATCATCAAACATTGTTACTGAAACCAGTTTTTACCGAAGATGGGAGAGATCATTTATAAAAATAAAAAATAAGTATTGGTCCCAAAATGGAACCATGGGGTACTCCTATTTTACAGTTCTTCTGTGAGATCTGTACTTAAAGCACTAATTTTTGTCACTGCACTGTGAAAGACAGACAGACTTGTTGAGTTCTATTTGTAAAGTAAGACTGTAACATGTTTAGTGCTGTGCCTTTTATTCCATATTCACTCAGTTTCTGAGCATGATGGTGGTCGACACAGTTGAATGCTTTTCAAAGATCTGCAAAGATTCCAGAGCCTTTTTGCAGCTGCTACAACTTTTTTGTATACTTTTTTGTAATTTTAAAAAAATAGCTGCATCATTTTCAGTACGAGAATTATCTGCCACCCTTTTAAGTGACTTCAGTTTGTTTTAAGGATATTCCGAGACCTTTAGTCATCCAAGTAGTTTTTTTGTTGTACATTACTTTTGTTAGTTTTTTGGGGAAAGAACTGTTAAAATTTCATGAATATGTTACTGAAGGGGTTAGGTTCATCATATACTGAAAACCAGATTTCATGGAGTAATAGATTATTAAAGCATTCCATGCTTTGAGCAGTAAATGCCCTTTACGGGTTAAGGAAACACTTGGGCAGTTTGGTAGCTTTTGAAGAGCTGAAGTAATCAAGATCTAAGCAGATATTCTGTGCTTTCTGGTCAGATAGAGTAGTTTCTGTTGTGCAATATGTCTCAACCATCCAGGCTGGTCGCCATATCGTCGACACGTTTTCGACCGCACTGTTTCAAGCCTCCCACCAGCGCTTCCCCTCCCCTGCCACTTCCTTCGTGCCGGCCCACGGCCAGTTGTGATGGCAGCTCAGCCGAGCCACACCTTCTCCTTCGATATGGCGAACATGGTAAGCTCATGACATGAACTTTGTCTTTTCCCTTCCCTTCTTGCCCGGTTCAACTTCTCGTTCAGTGACTTTTAATTGGTTTTGTGTAACACTGTACTTTAAAGGGCTCAATATATAGTGGTACAATCAGAAACTGGAGTTTCTCTGCCTCACGGGTCTCGTAGCTGAAATCCCGTCATCCCCTAGCCCGTTGATACTCCCCGAGTGCTTCAATGTTTTGGTTTAGTGTGGGGTTGGAGTTTTTGAGTGCCCTAATGTCACACAGTGATATATCCTGTATATTGAGACTTGTGTACATTGGTGACTATGTTATCAATACATTTACTTCCAGTCAAAAGAGTTCTTTGTTGAATCATGTATAACTATGGATAAGTTGAATTGTTTTAGAATATTTAGTAATCTAATGCTGTGTGCATTGTTGGTATTGAAATCTATATTAAAATCACCACAAACAATAATGTTTTCTAACGGTTTACGACCATTCTCAAGATAGCTTTAATATTACTAAAAAAAACTGATCTCGTGGAGGATGTAAGTCAATAAATAAAAAATTATAGTTGTTAGAAGATGGTGATCTATATACTACAATTATGTTAATACAGTATTTAGATTAACTTACTTATCGCAATACAGCAGCATTCACAGGTTTTTCCGATGCATAGGTTACTTACATCAATTTCATTGGTCAAAATATTTCTTTTGAGGTTATATACAGACACTTCCACCTCTTGCAGAGGTTCTACAGAAACTCGCTGTTAGAAGATAATAATATATATTACAGTACTCAATATTAGATTTAGTGAACCAACGTTCCAAGATGCACAAGATGTCAACATCAGATGCATTAAGAAAACTCTCTAGTCATATTTTCTTACTATTCAGGCTAAACACATTGTGGTGCATAATACTAATTGATTGCCTAGGTTTTTTTGAACATCACTTCTGATTTGTTGGGAGGGTTATGGTTGATCTGATGACAAATTGCAAGTTTTTGGGTAAAGTCTGCTGAGAGGGTAGATCATTTTGTTTGTTTACAGATTGAATTTCTGACATTATCACACGTTAGGCCTACATTAAGGAGTTTTGCTTTAGCAGGATCAAGAGTTCTTTTAACATTTGTGTTACATTCAACATAATTTCCAGTACAGATACTATGTTTATCATCACAACATCCGAAATATGGTTATATGAGTACAGTTTATACTAAAAAAATTTTTGTGACGACTTTTTGGCAGTATTTGATCAGCCACCTATCAGTACTACACCTGGCACTGGCTGTCACAGTTTTGTTCACATTTCTAATAAGCTACGCCATTTGTTCAAGACTGTTAGTTTGCTAGGTGTTTTCATACTGCCAGAAACATTTATTAGTTTATAAATTCTGGATGCAACAAAAAACTTGCCATTATTGTTTAAGTGCATACCATGTGTGGTATGCATTGATCTGTTAACATCACAATTAATATTTTTAAATGCCATACATGTTTGCTGGTACTTTCTGTTTGTTTCTTTTGAGAAGGTAAGGGCAGGAGGGAGAGGAGGAAGGTAATTACATACCATCAGTGATGATGAAGGAAATGGGTTGGAGTACTTTGAAGGACAGGTGAAGGGTGGAGAGGCTTGTTAGGTTGTTCAGAGTGGTGAAGGGAGAGGGAACGACAGTCTTAAGATCCGGAGGGTGTGGAGGAGGACGGAGAGGGGTAGGCAGTAGATGATGAGGTCGGTGAGGGAGTGGAATGTGCTTAGAGAGGAGCTGGTGAGGGTTGACAGGGTTGGCTTGTTCAGGAGAGGTCTGGAGGGAAGGTAGGGAATGTGATCTTGCCAACGGGTGTAAGCCCAACTGCAAGAAGGTATTATTATTATTATTATTATTATTATTATTATTATTATTATTATTATTATTATTATTATTATTATTATTATTATTATTATTATTATTATGGTGTGTTTGTTCCTGATTACTAGGGAACATTTACACAAAAAGTAATGTCAAATTCATACCTGAGGTGTCTTGTAACAAACAGTATTTCCAAGGGCACAGAAGGATGCTATCACCACATTTTTGTCTCCAAGGTTATCGAGGATTCTTTTCAGGCAGGCAGTAAAACTGTAGTACCAATAAATTAAATGTTATTACTATGTCAAAATTTTTGTCTTAACATAAAATTACCACATTTGTGATGTTTATATTAATGTGTTTGTCGTAGTTTCCATAGATGTAGTATGGTATTTATTCCAAAACGTATACAAGGGATTTTACTCTGCAACAGTTTCAGCAAATATCGTATTGTGCAACTATCGCCTGAAATCGTCCCCTGCCGAACTCGTTCTATAAAAATTCGAATATTTAAATATTTACCATATCATTTACTAGAACTAAGGTTAATTCTACTATAGGTTAGAAAGATCAATGTTATAAGTTTGGCACAGGGAAAATTTCTGCCGCTTGAGCGCTGGTATCGCTAGAGCACCTAACTGACTATTCACAAAACTTTCCTGAATTTTAAGTCACATTAGGTTGGCAATTTAAAACGCTAAATCGGTTTCTTTTCTTTTTAAAATTAAATTAAATGACAAAAATTATTTCCAAGTTTAGTTACACGTTCTTGCATCTGTTATACATGGTAATTAAATGTTTCTTCATAGGCTATATCAAATCTCGTTTGGTTACAGTTGTGTCTAATGTTCAATATGGTGTATATGTGATTTGATGATTTTATTATGAGACTTCCACTGTGAATTGAATTATTTAAAGAAAGGTATATGTGTATGCAGCTTATGTACTAGTGTAGGTCTAAAGGATTATACATTTATGACTCATGTGTTTGTACCTGTGTGTGTGTATATGTATGTACGTTTGTATGTATGTCTATGTGTTTGTATGTGTATATGTTTGTGTATATATGTGTGTATGTATGTGTGTATGTATGTGTATGTGTATATGTATATGTATATGTATATATATATATATATATATATATATATATATATATATATATATATATATATATATATATATATATATATATATATATATATATATATATATATATATATATATATATATATATATATATATATATATATATATATATGTATATATATGTTTATGTATATATATATATGTATTACACATGCACAAATTGTTCATGTACTAGGGTATTTGTGTTCAATGTAAATATTATGTACATAACTGACTTGTTCCATATCCCCAGAGCTATATTGCTTGCATGGGATCTACGGAATGTAAATAAAATAAATAAATAAATAAATAATTTTACTAAGGTTTCGTATTTATCTGGTCTCTTAGCGAACGAAGCTCATGATTGCATAAGGTGTTTTACATGACAGGAGTAGTGCTCCTGCTACGGTACATATATTGTTATAAAGTTGTGTATATGTGTAAATACTAAGCCTATGTGTTAAACTCTCCTCTGATAATAGATTTTATGTTTTTTTGGTCTAGAAATGTACTTATATCCTAGACGCGTAAATTGTATGTTATATATTATATTATATATTTGACATGTCCAATACCAAAATGTAAATTATGGTCTTTATGGATGAATAAAAAATGAAATGAAAAAATGAAATGAAGCGAAATTTTCCGTGTTGATCAACTTGGCATTTTTAAATTTTTAAGCAAATAACTAGCGCCTGCCAGCGTACGTGGATGGTATGTAAACTAAGTGACAGTTGACGTTGACGTGACCCTGATTCGAAGTATCTATGAAAGAAAGCACATGGCAGCGCGGCTATTACCGCATGGTATATATTTTTGTTTCTCTGTTGAAATAAGGTACAGTATGTAGGTTGAAGCTAGGTTTGATAATGGTCGTAAGGAATAGCGTATATTTCTTGCAGGGTGTGATGATACTGGGCTCAAATAAGTGGTGTGGGCAAAAAAGGTGGCGACTGGAAATACTTATGCATTAAAGAACAAAGGCGATGTTATGATGTTGTTTATTGCATCCAACAGGTCTTGTTCTGTAGATGTTTCATGAAGATAGTGGACAAGTCATGTTAACAAATAATAAGTTTTGTTTACACTCGCAACTGCGAGCAGACTCCTCTCCATCTTCACAGCACCAATCCTCCAGTCTCCTCCTAAATCTTCAAACCCACCTCAACTCTTCCCGCAGTGCATCCCACTCCCTCACTGTCCTCACCAGCATTGACTGTCTACCCCTCTCCGTTCTCCTCCATACCCTTTGAATCTTCTCACTGTTGTTTCCATTTCCCAAGTTTCGTTAGTTACAATTTCAATACCGCAGGGCTGGAAGGAGTCCTTGATAAGCAAAGGGAGGGCAGAGTTAGATGTAGGCCTAGCAGTTATAAACCAGCGGGTTTTGCACCGAGTACAGGTGAGGTTATGGAGAGACAGGCAGTCCTATTTGTGGTGGATTGTTTGAATGAGGAGAACTTGAAGGAATATCAGCATGGTTTTGAAATAGGCTACATGTGTGAGATACAGCAAGCATGTGTTGTTGCAGGATTTGGTTCAGTCTGTGGATAAAAATCAGGTGGATGCTGTCTCATAGATTTTGGAAATGTTTTTGACAAGGTGGCACATAGAATTTTATTGGGATAGGTGGGTGTGCTACTGACTTGATGAGTGTGTGGTACTTTGTCGTTTACCAAAATTGTAAATTACATGGGAGTGGGTGGCAAGATGACTGCGTATATATTTTAAACAGAGGTTGATGAAACAACAGGCTGACATTGATTGTGTGCTTCTGTGGACCGAAACCAAAAAATTAAGTAATTATTGTCAAGAATAAGGGTAGCAAGTGGGGTTGCCAACTTAGCGACTTTGTTGCTATATCTAGAGATTTTTAAAACTGCTTGGCGACAAATTTTTATCTTTAGTGACTTTTAAGTTTTGTGATGGTGACATTTTGACGCCTTTTCAAAACGTAAATTGTCTTTTAAGTTATTTAAATATTTTCCTACGATAATTTTTTTTTTTAAAAGTAAAGTTCTGGATGGTTGGCTTGGAAATTATGAAATACTTTGTTTTTATAGGCCCAACTCCAGAATCAAACTCTGAAGATTCACCGATTTAAGCGATTGGTTCGTCCTGTATTAGTTTCGTCCTTGCCAGTGTTGCCAACTTAACGACATTGTTGCAAAATATAGCGACTTTTCAATACAGTTGACGAGAGAATGTTATGTTAAGCGGCTAGCAAGTTTTTAGCAACTTTTATGGTTGGCAAAAAATTGAGAAAATTTAACACTTTTTGCTGCTATAATTAGTTATTATCAAATTTAAAAATGAATAAAAATCATCTCATTGGCACTAGTTTTGATTTTTAATTGGTCTGCATACATGTATAGGCATTTAAATTTTTTTCCAAGGAAAATACTATTTTACAACTTTCCAGCGACATTTAGTAACATTCTTAGTGACCTTGTTGGTAACTCTGGTGAAGAGCAGGGACCTGTAATTAGACAAGTAATAGGGAAGGCAACAGAATACAAGTACTTGGGGGATATGTTGCAGGAAGACTGAGAGGAAGGGACAGACTAGGTAGTCTCTACGGAATACTGGGCAGGATCGTGGAAGGAGCCAGTAGCGAGACAAAGGTTACGATGGTGCGGCTGATTCTGGAATACGTGGTAGTGAGGAAAGTGAGGTGCAAGGAAGGGCAATATGTAGTGATTGCGAGGATATTTGCTTGAGAAACTACAACATTATTATACATTAATATTTCAGTTGTCATGTGTGTACAGTACCAGGTATGTAGAAAGGTCGTCTGTTATCACAGTCAGATTTTTCTTTCTTACAATGTCTGAAAAGTGCAAAATATAAGAATCCAATTTAAGTTACCAGGAAATCCAGAACCTTCAGAGATTGTCGTAAATAATTTTTTTGCAATTTCAAGGAACGTGAAAATTAAAATAGGAAAACCAAAAAGGATCTATTCTAGGAAACAGTATTTGCAATATTTAGGGTAAATATTTTTTCAAGAATAATGCATTACAAGGGAAATTACCGTAATATTTTGTGAGTTCAATGGCCTACATGTTAGACTGCACTGTCCTGTGTATAGTAAATCCCTTACCATTTGTCCATCAGCTGCTGCTCACTGGAACAACACACAGTAAACAAATAGATGGGACTTGAGTATGCATAGGACTGCTTACTCCAACAAACAGGTAATTAAAATCACAAATTTTTCAGTTCCGTACTTTAGCGGAACCCCTCTGGCCAGTATTGCAAGTTACAAAATTATGACGACATGAACAGTTAATTGGAAATCATTGCGCTAGCAACGTGCTCGCTCACAAAGTTGTTTTTGAAAAATTTGTTCTAGGAATGCTCTTTTTGGTTTTCCTGTATTTTTTTTGACTTTCTGATTCATGCACATTTCAGTGAACCTTGTTAACATTAATTGACGTACTGTGTCCTATTAGAGCAGACCCTTGCACATTGTGCAGCAAGTTTGAGATTCGTCATGTTGGTTACAGTTGCAGAGTGTGATATGCGCGTGAACTACCATGAACAGTCCAGTTGAAGTGGTGGTGTTCAGTGATTCGTCGGAGCAGCTGGGGAGTGCGGGTGTCTTGGACCCGCAGACTGGAAACACTCTCATCACGTACAAGAATGGTGGTATCGTCCCTCTCAGATCACTCTGCTTGTTAGGAAATGACTACTTGCTGTCCGCCGACCAGAAGAAGCCTGTGCTACACGCGTGGGCCCTCAACAGTCACGAACCCGTTCATCAAGGTGTCCGCCTGGTGACGCCGGGACGTGTGTCTTCTCTCGCTGCGACTCTGGACGGTTGCTATTGCGTGGCCGCAGTTGAAGAGAAGCTTTACATGTGGCAGATTGCGTCCGGCTGCCTGGTGGCCATCGCAGATGCACATCTCAGCAAGGTGAATGTGGTCAAGTTTTTGGACGATGGCTCTCATTTTGTTTCTGCCGGAGAAGACTGCATGGTCGCGGTGTGGTCACTTGCGCAGCTGGTTTCTGCGGGCGTGGGCCAGGTGCTGGTGCACGACCCCAATAAGAAGACTGAACCCCGACATATCTTCAGAGATCACAGCCTTCCTGTTCGCGATCTCCATGTTGGCGCGGGCGGTATGTATGCGAGATTATATACTGCTTCAATGGACCGCACTTGCAAAGTCTACGACTTGGCTTCAAATATGTTGCTTTTAACTGTCGTATTTGAATCGAGTCTGACTGCAGTGACTTTGGATCCGGTTGAGAGTGAAGTTTTTGTTGGAACATTGGGAGGAGATGTCTACCAGTTCAGTCTTCGTGAACCTCAGAGGGGACAAGAACAACTTGTCCATCGCGACAAGGATGCCAAAGTATTTTTAGGACACAAGGCAGCAATCTCGTGTTTATCTGTATCGCTAGACTCCTTGACGTTGCTCTCTGGATCAGAAGATTCAAGCATCATTTTCTGGCACATTCCAAGCAGACAGGCGACAAAGACCGTGTCACATAAAGGCTCAATCACAAATGCTTTCTTTAGTTTGGCGTCTAAGCAGATATTCTCGGAGAATCATACACCACGTGTTGCTCTGCATAGCTTGCAACGCAGCGTAGTGACCAACATGAAGGAGTTGGTAGTAGACGTGATCACTTCAGAGGAAAATGACAACTCCAGTGAGCGACAACAACAGCCTGCCTTCATGGAAAGTGCAGGTCGTGAAGCTGAGTACTTGCAGAAGATTAATGAACTAAAACAAATCAATGCAACGCTGTACAAATTTGCTGCAGAGAAACTGTTGCAGCCATTTGCAGATGCTATTGCGGAAGAGAATGATACGGCACCAGCAACGAAAAACCCTTCATTAATGTTAAGAAAAAAGAAGAAACGAATTAGAAAGAGGAAAAATCTAAAGATGCAGTAAATTCTTACAAAATTTTGAAATTAAAAATCATTGGACATTAAATTACTGTATAATTTTTTTGAACCTTTACCTTAATGTTAATATGTTCAGAATGTAAATCTTACAAGCCGGCAGCCTACTGTTCTTGCGTCTTAGAAATACAAGCATCACAAATGTATTTGGTGTCTTACTTATGTCTTTAGATTTTTTTTAGTTAAATTTTGCTGTTTTACTTGAAATACGTAATAGGTTACAAATACTCTGAAAATTAATTTTTGATGACACAGAAGTCAGGAATGAAATATATATGCCTATTAGTTGAGAGATAAATGGGGTGAGGGCCTATTTATTTAAAGTTCAGAAATGTTCCTGTAAACTTTCGAGAAAATGTCCCGTTTAATTGTTATTTTCATTTATATTGAATGTAAAGTAGTGAAGTATTAACAATGGGTGATACTTAAAAGTACATCACTTTTAGCACGATTTAAACATATTATTTCACGCTGTGTGTTTTCAAAATGAATCCGTAGAAATCTCGAACATTCAGAAGACCCTTTGTATTTGAACTTTGATAAAGTGTTCTTAGCTTTTAAGATATTTCTTGAAGATGGTTGATTGTGCAGAATATCTGCGACTTTTCTTCCGAACCTTTAGAAGACATGGCCGAGTGAGGCGTTTGTCTGCACAAACAGAACAGTAAGTAGCGGCCAAGTAGTGAGGTCACTCTGGGGTTTTATCTGTTGTTCATCGAGGGTTTCGTTATTGAACTTGATATAAAAATTTTACTTTTGTATATGTTATAAGAAACCACGTAATTATTTTTGTTTCTAAAAAGGATAGTTTAATATTTAAGAACGAAAGATATAAGGAAGAACACAGAGAATTCAATACGTCAAAGAAATTTTGTGTTTAAAAAATTCTGAAAAGAAGAATAACTGTTAATACCAGGCAACTGGATAAATTTCCTAATCTTGCTTGTTGTCTAGAAACGTGTATGAATAAAATCGCATTAGTGATTTTCTTAATATAGATTTTAAAAATAAGCTGTGCAAATAACCCGTAATTTGATACTGGAAATCCAAAATTCCTTGGTTTGATAGTTTGTACCCCCCTATTCGATAGCAGTATGTATGCAATATGTGCAAAAAACCTTGAAGAAAAACTTAAATTATATTTATTTAAAATGTGCTCTTTAGCGATCATGATATATTTAGTGTACATTTTGCAAACATTATTTTTTCGCTATCAAATCAAGGGCAACACATTTTGTTCATGTGTCTCAGTTTGTTAGTCCCTTATTTCAAAACAATGTCTTTTTCAGAAATATAATTGCTAAGCCATCTGTTTTGAAACTGTAAAACTGGCCAATATGAAACAAATGCACACTGTACATATTAGGTTAAAGACAACGCCATGGCCGTCAATGGTTGCGCATGAAAGTGCGGAGTCCACAAATAATTTTGCACCAGAGAAACCATCACTAGATTGAAGGGGTATTTTTACAGTCATTTTTAAAGTTGACTTATCAAACCTCTGGTGTTCTCCCATACCATACATATGTGTAGTTATTCTACTTAAGTTATATGCAGTAAAACTTCTTTATGTTCTACAGTATTTCCTTGAACATTGCAAATGTTTCCTGTAATTTTGGGGCTATGTTTATTATTTTTAGACAACGTAACCTCTTCTACAATTATATGGCAACAAGTAAAGATGGAATGTGAGCACTCTTTGCTATCCCATTGCGACTCTGAAAGCTAACAATATGCATCATAAAGATGCAAGTTATTCATTTAATAATCCAGTGGTAATTGAAAAGTACTGTGCTTGCCATAAATATATAACAAAAACTCTAGACTTGGTATTTAACAGAACCGTCGATAACATTTTAGCATCTTCGTAAAAATAACATTGCCAGAATGGAATGAAAATAAATTAGGTAGCTAGAAATAATTCATAATAGTCCAAAACCGAGTTAAAAATTCTACACATACAGCAGTTTGGTCAAAAAATATCATATATATCCAGTGAACATTTTTGAATAATGAGCAAGGGATCCCAAGGTTCATAGCAGAGTTCTTACCTAGTGGAAAATTTATTTACAGACTATAACATTACATACTACCTTAAACGTGTCATACTGGCCACAAATGAATATTTAACACGAAAGAAGTGGCCAGATGTATATACGTATTCAGAGAACCCCAGAAGGAAATCGGTCTGGCTAAATTTAAGTCTTGTTTGTTGGTTGCAATCCTGATCAAGTGTATTTTTATACCATATTACTACTGAAACTGTCCGAAACCAACTTTAAAAGTTGTGGACACAGTAATATTAAATTCGTAATTATATATTTTGAATAAAGGTAGCTTAATTTATAAAAATGTGAACTGATCAACAGAGTACAAATAAGTCAGAACTGTAAAGGAGTACAGTAGTTTTTGTGGCTTGAAATATAATTGTAGTTTTAATAAATGAGGCTACAGTCATCTTCATTCACTAACAAGTGAATCTCAAATTACGCCTAGCCAATTTGTCCCTCCTAGACAAGCAAAGGCTTACCGACTATAGTGAACACTGCTTACATTTTTCTTTCAGCTATTTTGCATCCATCTTTACTATTTTAAATTTGAAAATTATCATTAAATTAAAAACAAGTGTGAACGTTTCACCATGCAAAAAATTTATCACCTTTGGTACCAATAAGATACTAAATCACTTACCTTTCTGGTTTGCCACATTTTTTTCTCTATGGATGTCTCTTTTAAATGAAACATCGAACTTCTGCTCTGAACATTGTTCTCAGAGCTATTCGGGTCCTTCTAGCTTTATGCAGTCACTCATATTTTAGTGGAAGAAAATTATTACGAGTATGTTATATAGTAGATTAAGAGACCTGATTAGACGAATGAATGTAATTTGTGAATGTGAAATACTAATTTGTTTTGTTTTAACATTACAGTATTCGGCTTAACATCTCGTCGACAGTGAGGTCATTATAGATGGTTAGGTAAACTTTTCACAATGACAGGAACTGAGAAAGGAGTCGGCCATAGCCTTTTTGAGGAACTATCACAGTGTTCACCAAAAGTGATTTTGGGAAACCGAAATCAGGATGGCCAGAGCCGGGGATAGAACCCGGGTTCTCCTGTTATAAATCGTCTTCACGGGTCATATTTTTTGCAGTGCAGTACTTTCTCCGACATCCTACTATTTCGTAAACACTATTTTAGACATAGAGTAGTATTACGAAAGTTAGCTGGAGTAGCCGAATTATTTTAAATAGCTGTGCTGTGTACCCAGTTTAATTCTGCTCTTTTGCCTGTGAATCTTCTCGCAGTATGTCCCTGTTCCTCTGTACTCTACCTTAATAGGCAGTGTAACTTACCGTAACCTCCCTACCTAGTTAGGTACTACCTTGTACATCCAGACCAGCTTTTTTGCTCTTCTTCTACATGATAAGGGCAAAGAAACATTCATGTAGGTCAAGCCAGACAAGAGAGAGGTATGTACCCTCTACAGCTGCTATTTGTTGTATACTCGTTCCAAAATTCTCGGACACTTGTCGCAATACCTGCCCAAGACCTTGGTACAGTCTACTGAATAGGTTTTTGACGATGACATACGGACTGGATATGTTTTGTATGGTAACAGCTCATCCTTAAGCAGGGTTAACTTGAAGTTCATAGAGATGTAGACCATGTTAGCATGTTTTTACTTTTTGGATGCAAATGAAATTCACTTGGAGTAACCTTTTTTAACACCTCAGTTTGAAATTTTGCTCTACCCAGGCTAACCTTGAGACTTTTCATAAATACTTCTAGCAGAAAGTTGGGTGGCAAACCCATTTGGAATAAGGGTCAACGAACCAATTACGTAGTGCTGAGGACTTCAGGGCTTACAGCTTGACCAGTTCAACTCGGCTCAAAACCCTAGCCTGTTTTTATTTAGGCGTGAAGCTTTCACTTCACACACAGATCCAATGTTGCATTGAATGCAGACCCTAAATAATAATTGTGAAAATACGAGAATTCTCGTACGTCTGACAATACTGTACAGCGACTCTGTAAAACACAATCTCCTTATTGTGCCTGCATGCATTTCTTTACAGTGCACTGAAACAGTGGTACACCGTACATCGCATTGTACCGGAACAGTGAACCAAAATGGTAACAGTCTGGCCAACCCTATAGGCAGTTTTTTCTAATTCCTGTAGTAAGCGATTCTGTTGCATTAAACGTAATATTGCTGATACTTTTTTTTCTGACAAATTAAATTGTAAGAATGGCACATTCTGTCATAGCTGATTGAATATAAGTTCCCAATTGCATAAACTGAAATTGCATACATTTTACATATTTAAGTTGGTCATTTTATTTTCCTCTAGGCACTAACAGTAAAAATGTTACCGGTAAGTGTTAATGAAAAAAAGTTTATTTAAGATATAAATGTAATTTAAACTAGAGCTTAGTTTAAAAATTTAATGGCTCTGCTCAAAATTATTATTATTTATTTATTGTTTTTATTTATTTATTTATTTTTTGCATTTTCGGCTTGACTATTGCATTTTCCTCAATCTCAGCTTGAGGCTATAAAATTGAAGCTCGCCTATCACTGTCGGTTATAATTAAAGTTCTGTTGAACAACAGTACCTTATTTATTACAAATAAAATTAATTCAGTTTTTTTTATTGTTTGGAAAGGTTTTTGTTACTTAGCTTTGATGTCTTGCGAGTGATTCTTACAAAGTATTATGACCCAGGTAGTGTACTCGACTATTTGTTATGGATTTCGAATTTCTCCCAACATCCATGACTTACGACCTACAAGTCTATGTAGACAAGGTTAACAGTTTTGTACTCAATGTACGTAATTTGTGTGACTTGTTCAATGCCTTTAGAATTTTTACATGCAATGAAAAGTCTTGTGAATGAAATACAGCAGAATCCAGCTTACAGTATCAGAACCTTGCTTATCCAAACATTCGGTCAATCCAAATAAGTGTGCAAGGAGACACAATACGTAGTAATAAACACACAACAATTATTAGTAAATTGTTTACATTACAACAGTCTAAGTGCTACTCTTGACATATTTATTGCGGTAAAGTACTACGTACACATACTGGAACATGAAGCATTTTTATTTCTGAAGTTTTCTGCTCACTTGTGCATTAAGTTGTTTGAAGAAAAATTTTGATTAGTTAAAAAATCTAGTAATCCGAATAAGCTATTAGTTCGGATTAGCAAAACTCTACACAAATGAACCATTAAGTCTATTATGGGTCTAAACGAAACAAAAAATACTTGGTCGACATTGCATACCATGGAGGCAAACTGCATTATGATGTGCCTGGACATTTGAAGAGTATGAGATACGAACAGAGTTAACTTTATAACTGAAAGTATTTGTTACATGACTTACGGTAAAAAAAAAAGTCAGTTACTCTCAAACTGATATGGCTAATGAGGGTGTATTTAAAAGCTGTCACTATATGTAATACATACTAAAATTTGTTTTCACTCCTAAACATCCGTTATTAAGTTTTTTTTTCTACTTTCAATGAAAAACTATGCTTAGGGGTAAGAATAATTCTAGTACAGGTTAGAAATAAAATGTGTTTTCTTATGGGAAAGTTTGGCACAGGGAAAACTTCTGCCACTAGTTTCGCTGCTATTGCAAACGGACCAGAAAAATTTATTATTTAAATAGGCTTGGAAATGACAGAAGTAATTTAATTTAATTTTAAAATGAAAATACTGTAAACCAATTTTGTATTTTATGTTATCAACTTTATGTAACTTAAATTCAGGAAAGCTCTGTGGTTGGTCAGTTTGCGCACATTTGCGATACCAGCACTTAATTTTTCCTGCAACAAACTTTTAACAGTGATTGAAGATTCGCGGACACTTGTCACAATAACTGCCCAGGACATTATTGGTACAGTCTACTGAATAGGTTTGTGATGATGACATACGGACTGGATATGTTTCGTATGGTAACAGCTCATCCTTAAGGGCTTGTTCTCGAGTTTTTTTCAGACTGGTGCCAATAACTCAAATATTTTTTAACCAAAAGTTTTGAAAAAATTTGAGTCAATGTGCAATCACACGATGCACAATACTGTGGACGCATTTTTTAAAATAATGTACCATTCGCCAGCAAAAAAATAATTTCCTTCATTTTTGCTTGTTTTCACGACGAAAAATGTGGTACTTTGGGTAATGAAATCTAAAAAAACTGTTCAGTATAATTCTACAAAAAAATCAGCTAAAAATTATAACATATAAGTGTCAGAACTGTGCAGCGAAATTCTGATATAAGTATTAGGTACCAATAAAAAAATATTTTCGAAATCACTGTAAAAAACCGTAACAATGCCTTTAAGCAGGGTTAACTTGAAGTTCATAGAGATGTACGTATGTTTTTACTTTTCGGATGGAAACAAACTTCACTTGGAGTAACCTTTTTTTAACACCTCTGTCTAAAATTTTGCTTTACCCAGGCAAACCTCAAGACTTTATATATGCTTCTAGCAGAAAGTTGGGTGGCCAATCCCAGTTGAAACATGGGTTAACTAGCCAATTAGTGTTGAGGACTTCAGGGCTTACAACTTTGATAGTTAAAAACACACGACTTTCAGGTAAGCACAGTTAGGTTAGAACCTGTAGTAGAATTAACCTTACTTAGGGTTTAATAGCAAGCCATTACAACTATAATCTCAAATAATCAACAACGACGGGGAAAGATACAAAATGATATTCAAGAAATAAAGAAGTGTAACAACCACTTCTATCAACAAAGTAGAATTCACAGAACTGCAGCTGTATCCATCACTCACCAAACTTCTAATTTTTTCTCACTTGTGAGTTGCAGTCTTGTTGAAGCCATCTTCACTATACATTTGAAAATGAAACTATGTTTCTTATGTGTAAAAAAAAAAAAAAAAAAATTTGCATGGTTTGAAATAAATTTTGTATCACTCCTAAAATTAAAAATATAACTTACACTTTCAAATAACAAATCTCATGCTCGAACTGCAGACTGTATAGAAGGATGCAACAACTATGACTAGTTTGACCATAATTACGCAGGCTGGTAACATAACCACTCGTTCAGTGCTGTAGTGCCAAAACTGGTACAGGGTGTACTCAAAAACAAGGTACGGCCATTTCCTGGTACCAGGTCACCTACAGAAGGTATACTGTACTGGGCTGAATCAACTAGAGGGTATACGGCTTATACCTGCGTATACCCCCGACTACAGCACTGCACTCGTTGCAAGCAACTTTTATAGTTGCAGCATCAAGACTACCAACCCAAATGATCAACTATGAGAAATTCAAATAGTATCACAAATTAATAGATGTGCACTTTAACAAAACTACATGTAAACCAATAAACAAAACAAGTGCACATCAGGAAGTGATAAAACTTTAGCATATGAGAAAATTAGTAGGTACTGCCAATTTCAATATAAACTATTTAAAAAAACAAAACAGGTACAGTACATATATTTTTGGTGCTAAATCTTATTTGAAGTGCTATAAAAGCAAGAAACACTTGTGTTTACCTGTCAGCTGTATAATGATGTTATCATCTTAAAACTGTCCAAAATATGTGAAAAGTGGGTAAAAAACAGTAACATGTGGTTAAAAAAAATTACACTTTATTGACATTAACTTACCTTGCTCTAGGGCATGTCTGAAAAAATTTTTGTGATAAACTGTATGCTTTTTCCAAATTATGACCCACTGTCTGCAAAAAAAAGCAAAAATATTTTGTATCTAGTGAGAGTAATATTCACCACAATAATGAAACTGCCACAAGTGTTTGTTCATGAAATTTTGCTTTACACATTTAAAATGCAACCAGATATGACTGAAGTTAGAAGCAGAATCTGCTGTTGGAATGTTGTCAAGTTCTATGTCACCTAGGTGAGACTCCAAGACGATTTTTATGCCAAACGAAATTTACCATCTGATAAATGTTTACTGAACTGTATTTACTAACTTCTCACCAATACTATCAGTTCAGAATGCATTCCAACATTTTAGTCTTGACTTGGACACGAGCCTTCCTCACTGCCCTTCATGCATGGCATACAGAAGTAAACATCTGGTGGAAGCTGGGGATGCTTCGTGTTAGCTGGCAGGTCGTTACAGAGATATCAACACAGCCAGACGTACACTCGCCACCAGCGCCACTTGTTTCCAAGATATCAACACAACTGGACATACTTGTGTTGCACTTTGGAACTTAGCAGACTGCTGCCTTGCTTCTGAAATGTTTGACCGGGGGTACGTATGTACATACGTCAAGTTTTAATTTTGGATTGGATTCATACAACTACCGCAGAATCTAAATATGAACAAAAATACGTTTTTGCAAGTGCAAAATGTCGGCTGCAATTTACTATACCTTAAATATTTGGAAATGAAGCATGTAAAATAATTTACGGCAAATAGACGAAGTATTCGTCTTACGCTCTTACAGCTACTTTAAGCTTGATTTCCAACCACTACTTAGTGTACGTACGTAAGTAGACAGATGACCAACTCAGTCACACACACTACATGGTGATAGTATGAATGCTTGCGTGCACACTCAATGTTTCGGCTTTTACATGTACGTATGTATGTTAAGTATAGGTTGTGAGTCCAGCTTAAAGCCCATGTAGAAAGTTTTAATCCTGTATGAGATATCTCATGAAAGTCTCATGCTAAAATATTGAAACAATGCTGTTCATACATGCATCTTGCAGCAAGTTCTCTCCTCGCAGGAGACTGAGTAATGATCTCTGTCAATATTTAATTGTCATTATGTTAACAAAACCATTGACTTTAGTTTTCAATCAAACACTAACACAATAAAAGCACAGAATAAACAAGGACGTCATAAACGAAATAGTGAGGGCTCCTTTGATGTCGGAGATTGGGCTCTGATTGGCTAGTGCTGTTCGCCGTGTTATAACAGTGTTTTGATATAAATACTACATATCTATATACTAATGCAATTTCCAGTGCTATTTACTCAAGATTTTACATTTATAAAATACAGTTGCAGCAGTTTTGATTTTATTTTATATAAGTGGCAATACTTACAACTTGTATTACACTAATTTGCAAGTGATATGTAACCATAACTCAAAATATTTATTTTGTTGCAGTGTGTCAAACAGACACTCGTCATACTGAAGTATTTTCACAAGAGAAGTGGTATTAAAACAAATACTGAAACAACTTACTTTACAGAAACCAACGGATATGATAAAAAACTTCTTGACTTCCTCCGAACAATTAAATGCTGAAAAATAGGTCGTCTGGCAAGGCTTATTTTTATCTATCTTTCAAGTAAAAGAGATTAAAAATATTTTAAAATATTTGTAGCTTACAAATTACACACATCTTCTTACTCAAATGAAAAAATTTCTACACAAAGTCATCACAACCCCACAATATTAAACAAAAACACACTTTTCGGGGTCGTAGAAATGCAATTAGAACGTAGTGCCTGACATAAACAAGCAGATGGCTGCATAGTCTTTTAAGTTCACTTCTGAATACCAATGTTATTTATGCTTCCCGTCTTCGGTATCTCATAAAGCGTTTTAAAAATGTGTAGCGACTACTCTAAATGCACAATAAATCCTTGTCTCATAGCTCAGTTATAATTTACTCCTATCTCTATGATGACAACCTATACAGTAGGTCACTTGAACTGCCCGGAACAACCAGCAGAATACTTCACTATGTACTAAATGTGGTACCTTGCACCAGAAATTCTTGATGAAATTCAGTTTGAGATTGCCACCACATGAGCTTTGCATGTATATTGCATAGTGTAAATGTTGCTTAAGAGGGGGCCACTACAGCAGCTACCTCTCTGTGGTTTCTCGCAGACAATTTCTGTCCATGCTCCTGTGGAGATCAGGGGATGCTCTTGTCTAGTTTACTCGTTAGCTCCCTGAGAACTGGGCGGTCAGATGTCACAGGATTGCAGGTATTAACTTGGGTACAAACAAACTGTTTGAACACTCAACCAACAACACTTTTTTCTACTCACCACAGCAAAATGTCTGTAACAAAAACCTTGAGGGGACCACAATTTTTTCAGTAATAATGTGGTTTGTAATAAGGAACATCAAGTGCAAAAAAACTCACAATTTCATATTGGTAGGAAATATAAAATTATAAACTTTTCACACTGAACCCATAACTGGTGTCTAATAAAGTCTCTGCAATTCATCTCCAAAAATACAAGCATTCTTATCACCATAACTACTTCTGTCTACAAGAACAAAAATAAAATATGGCGTTACAAATTGATGTACAGCCAACTGGATGGCGCTCGAACAGCATGTAGCGTGTGCAGAATTGCATTTCTTATGAGAGACCAATAAACGCATCTACAATGATTGTCTACGATAAGAAAACACACTTTAGATTACTTTCAATATAACATTCAAAACACCACGCACACTGGAAGCATTATTTTAAATACTTTGTACGAATTCAATGTATATAATTTCATAGGACAGTGACGGGTTCAATAAATTACAGGGTCACCAATTTAAATCCCACATTAACAACGATACGGCGGGAACCCTTTGCATGCGTTTATAACTATGGCAGTAGAGGCAATATCACAAGACATGTGCCAGCCTGCATTGCTCGTAGTGCCTCATCTATTTTCACCTCACACACACAAACACACCCTTCACCAGGCGGCCGCCTTAAGGCCACGCTAGGCAGTTTTTTTTTCACATTGGTACAAAAAGTTCAATATGTTATTAACGGAATGAATTAAATATAAAAAAAATACACAGTTAAGTGCACCGATGCTATGCACAGTTATATGTAGGTGTTTTGTTCTGTTGCAAATTTTTTTGCTTGATTGTAGCTTATTTTTAAAATAAAGTGGTACATTGTTTTACATATACATGCAATTTATATTCTGCATAATAACAAATATTTAGGTACTTTTTATCTCATTACAAAGGAACTGCACACTATTTTGTATTAACAATAACTGTATTAACAAGGTTAAAGAGAGTAATCCTACACGAAATAATCAAAGAACCTCATCTCTTGCACCGTGGCGGCCAGTCCAGAACATTCCTAACACTGACAGCATAACTCCCATTCCCCACAGACTTATCAAAATCTGTACAGCTGTGTGTCTAGCAAACTTTACCTCACAGATAGGGACACCCATTTCCTGCAAAGTAGATTTTGTACAAGCCAGATTTCAATTACATATTTGCACATACTTATATTGTTCTCCTTTGGTGACTGGCTGTGTGTATTTCAAATGGAGAGGCCGATCAGAGAATAAAGTCACTGCGACATCAAACATCTGTGTTCCAAAGATAAAGCTCCGCGATGCAAAAGTTTCACACGCCCAGTCAACGATGAAGACGTAAACGTTGACCGATCACTGCGGTGGACGGCGCCAATACGCCCCTTGCATCATCCCACAGCTTACCGACTGGGATAGTCGACGCCTTCCAAGCGGCATCATCGATCACAGGAGGCAGAGGGTGCAGATACGTCTCCTCGACGCCCCGCATCACCGACAGCAGGTGCCAGGGCGCAGTAGCATTGGCCCTTTGGAAGCCACGCCCAGAGTTTTCCCAGAAAACCTTGCGAGTCAACTCCCTTAGCGCTCCACGGTTTGTTTCTTTTTCTCTAGTTAGAATGGTGGAAAGTCTCCCCCTCGTTAATCCATGCAAGACAGTACTGCCCCACCTCCTCGCCCAGAGGCACATCATTGAAATCAGACAACCTCTACAACCGCAGCACCCAAGACCCCTCACAGTTAAGAGCCCTGTTTATAGGCACCCTGCTCCCAGGGACGAAACTAAGATGCCGAAAGGTAACTAAACAGTATTATTACCTCCAAAGGGCGTCAAAAAGTTACTTCTAATACTTTTGCATATTATTGATAATCTGTTATATTATACAATCGCCAGCCTGAGCATATGGAAATAGATAATAACATTTCTTTTTTCTCTTCCACACATTAAGAAAAATTTTGTCGTCTTCGTTCATGGCAGTATGCTAAATGGAACTTGAATTCTTGAATTGCGTGTGTCGTGTGTGTTTATGGTGACGGTTTTGAATTACAAATTAATATACTACGTATGCATTTATGAGATAAGTAACGGCAACAGTGTGTGCCGTAACCAATTAGAGTCGATGAAGAGAAAACAGCGTTATAAAACGTTAATTCACAGATTCACTAAGATTACTATTGAGTATAGCATACATACAGCGCCCGTTCATTTAATGAGTAGATATTGCAGATAACATTTATCGGAGCAGTGTAATGTAAATGTAAACATTGTACAAGCCTATGTGAATAAAAGCACGTGGTAATGTTTACGTTTACATTCAGCGGAAAGATATAATCTGGCGGAAAACAGAAAAAAATCAGGGCTTTTTTGAGTGCTCACTTTATCTCGAATCACCTATACAACAGTAGATTTCCTTGGTTATGAATAAATGCATTACTTACAGGAGATTGCCAACAGAAACATTGTGCAATGTTTGTATGCAATATCTTCTAAAAAAATGTTTAGTTCTGTTTGTATTTAACTGAAAAATAACCATATTGTTGTAAAAAAATATTTTCAGTACAGTAATGTTATTTTATAATTCATACATAACTGTGGAAACTATGAAAGAAAGCTAAAAATAAGAAGCCTACAAAAACTGCACAAACAATCAAAGTATGATAAGGGTGGGCTGGGTTTATTAATTTCACATATTTATTGGCAGTTCCATATATTTTTGGAGTGATGAACTATAAAACCTGCTTTATGAATGTTTTATATGAAATAATGAGGTCATGAAATGACTTTACAACCAAATTGAAACAATGATCTACATTCTGTGAACATTCATTTTTTATAACTGCTGGAAATGCTACATCACTTCATTCATCACGATTAAATAACAAACAATAATTGACATAATAACTTCTCATTCTCACCAACAACGTAATAGATACAACTGTCATCATTAATACTATACAACCTGGTAGAATCACTCTACTCGGTATCATCTGAGGAATCTCTTACACTTATATTTTATTGTGTATATTTATCTGAGTATACATGAACATTTAAGTATATATTTTTTTAATGGTCGTGACTTTGCCTGTCTGTGAACAATCGGATGCCTGCTCCATGAAATCATTTTCTATGGAATATGTGTGCATGTATATAATATCGGAGCACAATAATTTGTACCAACCATCTCTGAAAACAAAATATTCTCTTCAGTTGCAAAACCTATATGTACACTGCGTGAAATATACAAAGCGTGGCCTAATTTAATCAACAGCTCCGAGGTGGACCCTGTCAGTGTCAACTAAAATGTAAGGCAGACTTCATTTAGTAGCATCCTCACCACAGTTTCCTGGCTTATCAGTTTACAATGTTGTTTCACTATAAATACAAATCATACTTTAAACTTTGTCAACAACGTAAAACTAATATTAAAAATGTTTTCTGTCAACATGATAATTACATTTAAACATTTTTTGCAGGGTCTTCATAAACCACAACATACTGTACAAGACCTTATATTGTTAACGTACAAAAATATATTCTTTCTGAGACAATTACTCTACACAGTATTCATTATACAGCCTAAAAAAACATTCAACTTACAACAGACACGGCAGTGCCTTAACTTTACTAAACTAGAGACTACATACAGTTTTAAAATGTTCTGATTGTGATGGCGTGCACATCTACACTGCTTAGTGAACTTGTCAGGTAATGACAGACAGCATATAGGCATTCAGTAAATTCCTAGCGATATTATATGTCACAAAAATGCCAATCAGAGAAGTGTTTAAAAATAATGCATTGTCCTTGCATGCTACAGTGAAGGTAATAACTAGGAAAACTTTATTTCTGCAGTTTTAGTACAATATGTTGCCCAAATATTTTACATGGTACTGTTTTAATAAGCTTTAGGCCATTGCAAACTGAATTTAAAAAAAAGAAACTTTACAAGTAATACCTTAAGTTTGGCTTCAACAGTCTAAATCTATTGCAATACATAAAAAGGTAAAATGTTACACATTTAAATAGTTTATGTACAACCCATAGCTCAAGTTACAGTACAACTTGACTGTTCATACATTTTCTCTTTAAAAATTGTAGGAATACATTTTGAATTTATGTGTTTGAATTTTGATGGTAGCATAAGAAAGTTAAAAATGGGTGTTTTAAATAGTGCAGTTCTAATTTTTTATATTAAAAAAAAACCTACGGCATAACTTTGCCATCTCTGAAGGGTGGGATGCTAAAAACTGTTGCCAATTGCAGCAAGTGCAAAAAAGAACTGAACTAGTGTTATATGTCCCAATATATAAAATAATTAAAAACCTCTCCATAACGACACCTCGCCGTTTCTGAGAATAAGGTCGTTATAAAGGGGCGATCGTTATAGACAGATGGTCATAATAAAAAGAGTCGTTATAAAATATTTCAAACCAACAAGTTACTAAAAATGTGTAACTGTTGTTTCCTGAAGTGCCTGCAGAATAGTAGTCCAAACACGTATGTCATAACAAATAAGGGCACATTCTACACTCTGTTTTGAGGCAATGAACCTATGAGTTTATGCTGATAACACAGTGACTTTGAAAGACCCTCCAAGAAAGTGTTTACAGCTTGTGCACTGTTTTATGCTGTGAGAGCCACAGTCGTCAGTCACGTGACCAGAAAAGTAGTATTCTGTTTTTGAAAGACTCGAGGAGAAGTGTGCTAGACAGAAGAGGATTGACTTTGTTATCCAGAAAAGTGGACAAATAAATTTGATTTTGCACGTGGAGAAGTTAAACGCAAAAACCAGTATGCAAATAATATGTTACTTGAATAAATATTTATTGCAATGGAACAGTAAATTGGTTTATAGACGAAAATATAATACAGTATGGTACGTAATAGTAATGTAATTTGAATGAACAGACTGTTGTACCTGACTGATTTTCATAATATTAATCTTTTGATGAGCCTCTTCTCTGTCAGCTAGTGAGGACCATGTATGGTATGCATGTCAGCTATCCCAAACAGCAGACTTCATTTATTACACATCTGCCTGTATCAAAGATTGCTGTAATATTTACAGTAAAGTCTGTTTCATGATAGAATGTTTTTTAAGAGTTGAAAACTGTCTTGTGAACTTTTTCTTTGAGAATAAATATTTTTTTTATTTGCATACAGTGTGTAGTTTTGTTGCACAATAATACTAGAAAAATATTTTATTCCATCTACGGTATGCTGTAAAAATATATTATGACTGACGTAGCGCAAGGTTAGAGAGTAAAACTTGAACAATATTAAAAAAATCACAGTAAGACGATGACTGCTTATGTGTAAGAAGGAGAAGTGTATAAATCAGGGAACCCCTCTCGAAAAATATCAATGCATGAAACCATATACGATATACATACATACTGTACTCTGAAAGTGTACTGGCATCCATTAGCAAATATATTGTATTCTGATTATATTTGAATAATTTTTAGATTAATGCTCTCAGGTGCCAGTCTAGTAAACTATCAAATATCTACGTGTAGATAATTCACTTTGCATACTAACCAAAGTATTTTTTAAAATCAATTATTACGTAATACTATAACACAATAAACCCTTAGTTTTCAATGTGTACCTTTTGAAGTGTTTACTGATATTGCAGACTGTTTAGTCAAAACTTTTGTCCTCTATTACCATTTGGCAACAACAAGTGTTCTTAAGCACCAAATACGCCTACAGACAACTTGCACATATTTTATGTAATTCAACAAAATATCAATACTGCAAATAAGTTTTCAATACCAATCTTGGGGCTCTTTGCATGCAAGGCTTAGGTTTGGAATATGTACCAAGGTATGCAAAATTTGTTGAAGACCTATAACTGTGTACTATTGTGCTAGTTCAGATGTTGCATAAAAACAATCTGCAACATATTTCTGCAAATAACTGTCAAGGTTTATGTACTGTACCTAATTATGCTCATAAATATGGAAATTGATAAAGTAAATATCCTTCACATTAGATAGTTTCTGTGTGTCATTTTCACTACCTGACAAGCAGCACATCTTATGTATACAGTACATACTATTTATAATGGTTACATCTTAAATTCATGATTAAAATTCCACATTTAGAACCCTGTTTGAAAAACTGTTTAACTTTCTTACATTTATAATGAACTTTTTTACTTTTCTCATGATCCTTGATGAAGGAAGGTGTTTTAAGGCTTTTTACATTTTTTCTAATCTATTCAGAACCAACAGTTCTGAAGGTATGTACATACGAAATGTGAATGCTTGTCGTGAAATAGAATATACATATTGATAAACTACATACATCATAGGCCTTCAATGCTAACATTTATCATTGATTGAAGTTGGAACTTGTACATTCAAGAACACCATGAAGAATATACCAGAAAAGTTTCCAGCGATAATTTAGTTGCCTGCTGAACATTAGACAACGATACATATTTGATAAAGGTGTACAGCAACGACGTAGGAAAGATAGATTTGTGCTTCATTAATACTGTCAGCAATATTGCTCAGCCGCACCATAACATCAACGTGAAAATAAAATTTGAAAGTATTATACAACTTTTCTTGATTTATTCAACAAATGCTATAGTACTTCAGGAAAAATGTAGTAAGGGTGTAAATGTCTAAGACAGTCTGTTTCATTCGTGAAGGCATTGGAAATATACTACAAATTTAAAATGATTACTCCCAAAGAGAGTTACATGGTAATTTGACAGCACGCCAAGCACATGTCCTCAATATAGCTCAAAAAGCCAGATGCTAAAAGAAGTATGAAGACAATAACATTTCACTGATTGTACTCACCATTATTTCTAGGTTCGCATGGTGTCATAGTAACAAGTGTTCACAATTAAGATACACAACCATCTGAAGATATAACATCAGTCTTTAAAAACATTTTAAGCTCCAGGAGAGGGAAAGATAAGCTCTTGTCACGTTTACATAAAACAACAGAACACTAGAAGACTATACAGATGCCATCACATTAACATTAACAGTGTGTGCAACATGTTATCATCCTCACATTTACTTTTCAATTTATTTTATTTACTTTTGTTTCTTTAGCTTTATTTTAATTCGCGATATTCCAATTAACACTACAAATATTTGCACGTCGTAAATAATTCATTTCTCAAATAACGCACAGCAGTCACTGTAATATTTGTACCTTATAAAATAAAGTTACTGTAATAAAAATTATTGCTTCAAAATGATAAAAAAAACCTCCAGAGTGTGTATTTGACCACGTCTCCAAATGCAGTTCTCGGAGGAAGACTGGGCGAAAAAATCCTGTAGCATTCTCTAGACACACAGACTGCAAAATTCTTCAATACAGTCTTCAAAATGCTTCCAAAAAAGATGGTGGAGGGGAAAATGGTTCGCACATTCAAGTTTTACGGGGTGTCAAACTTGAATGCCGAGGGGGTAGGCCTTGCACTCTTTCGTTAAAACTGCAGTAAATACTGAAGTACAGCTTATAAACGTTCCTGTAAAAAGCTTAACGAGCTAAGTGACGAGAAACTTGCACGGAAATCGGCAGGCGTGTTGTCCACGAGCTGATGCGAACCTCGCGGCTCGCAGCCCGACAGCCAACACTACGAGTAGAAGTTCTCCCGCTGCTGGAACAGTGGCAGGGGCTGGACTGGCGATAGGTCGTCCTCGTCAAAACTAGGCTCGGTGTTAAGCGGAAGCGTCGCAAGTGCTTTCACTGGAAATAAAATAGTTTTTCTGTAGCGATACGAGGTTCTGAAAATTACAATTGGCCCCACATAATGCAAAACGAAAGAAAAAATCACTTGTCACTCCTGCATTACACATGGTCTAAATGGATAACAAACTAGAAGATTGGCAAAAAGCAGTCCTCGGTGTCCTACTCTGAAATCTGACATGTGATTCCTGAGGGATATGCTGAATTTGCAATAGTGTGACAGACACAACATGATGGCCATGAAGCAAACAAAATTACAGTTTAGCCCATCAGGGTCATGACTTCTATGACACCAGCACAACAATTTTTGTGATAATTTCATGCCTGGTGTATCATATCTGTTACGCTACTGGGAAACCAGCATTATACTGTACCATGGACAAAAAGGTTTGTTTTGCAGAGGAGAGGGGACAGACAGAGGAACAGTGTACATCCTTCGATAGAGAAAGGGGGAGGGCACAGGTGATGGTACAATGTTATCTATTTCTGAAACCATAAAGAGCAAAAAATCCTAGGTTCTTATACAGTATATTTGAGCAGAACCTACTACAAATGACAGTAAGAATTCTACTGATGACTTGACCCACCTTGAAACAAAAGTAGCCTACATTCTAAGGCAACAAATAAATTTGCCCCTCCTTGTGAAATGGTCTTCCACCACACCTGGTTGCATCATGTACAAAATGTTGAAGACGAGATTGCTTAGAAAATGTGTTTCACACAGCACTTCACACGTTGCAAAAATTATAAATGTTTTCTAAGTGATTTTCAAGCCTGATGTTTCGAGTTAGAGATAACTGTAAGCAGGAAAGAATACGCTGCAAAAATTTCATGCAGCGTGTAGACGCTGTGGATTGCATGGTTCCCACAAGAACTGTTGGAGAAAAATAACAGCAACATAGTGTTAGTGCCTTTTTGTACAAGTGAGAGTTGCGTACCTAAATAGCGGTTTCAGAAACTGCAATAGGTTTGGCATGAATTGAATTTTTTTTAGAAGGGGGAGGGAGCCCAGCTATTGTGGGAATATTTTTTCCCCCCAACTTTATTGAAAATAAATTACACAGTAAGAATCCACATAGTCACCATACAGAATTATTTAACATCTCGATTTCTGGGATGAAAAATGTTAACTTTATTATTGTGCGAATTCTATTTAACTTGAACTACAGCACAAGCTTTGCAGTTGAACTTTTAATGTGTATTAAGGCTGCAATTTGTTGAGCAATTCAATTCTATTGATAATTTGCTGGAACGATCGCAGTCTACATATACCTTTAAGTTCAACTGCAATGTTTGTACTGTAGTACGTTGTAATTAGAATTCATGCTATAACAGCTAATTTGACACTTTTCTCCTCAGAATTTCATAAAAGCTAAAATAAAAAAATATAATATGGCGAGCGATGCAGAACCTTATGCATTTTTCTTACGTTATTGCAGCGTGAAAATTTAGTGTCGTACCTGCTTTTTTTTACGTTTATATATTTTCAACTGCAAAGTTGAGGAGGGACACAAATTTTCTCTCCACCCTCCTCCTCATTGTGTATCACCTATGCCTACAAATTTAAGTATTTTTGAACTAGAGTACATACATACAGTAGTAACACAGAGCACATCTTTATGTAACAGAGGACTTATCATATTTGAAAATAATTTGTTTTCGACTAATGTTATCCATTTTCTTTAGTGCTTACTAAAATTCTAAGATTTTCTTGATAAAAAATTAAATACCAGTTTAGAAAATATATCCAAAAGAGTAATATTTGCACATTAATGAGTAGTACTAACAGGTACCTGAATTCAATTACAAGACATATCAAACTACATGTGTTTCTGCTAATGAAATAGTATAATACAAATCATACAAAAAGTAGAAGCTTGAATTGAATAATACCTGTAAATATCAAGCTTGACCTGCATGTATTTAATACAAAAATTTCACTAAAAATATTAATTAGTAACTTATGCTGTTTAAAAGTACACTAGCAAACCAGATTAAGCTCCACGCAATGCAAATAAGGCAAAAAATAAGCAGACCAACCTGTGATGACATGACATTCTGGCACTTATGATTCTTGGCTCTGGGGACAAGTGGAACCTAGTGCAACAAGATAAACATTCTACAAGCAACAAACAACAAACACTACAAAATAAAAACATCTTGCTTGTTTGGTTAGTAGGCCTGCATGCTAGCCAGCCAACATTTACCTCTCAAATACAAAACACAAACCAACAAAAACAAACATAATATTCTAAGAATTATTACTGTGGCTAGTAGAAAACATAAAATAACCAAAATTCAAAACAAAAAATGTACTCACTAGTCATTCATGCACGATTTAAGTTACTTGCAAATAAAAGCCATACGTTAAATATTGCACAATGTTTTATTAAATTATCATGAAGAGTCTCCAACATTTAAATTAATTTTTTTCTTCTTGTGGTTACGAGAGTACGTAATTTGAAAACTTTGTAACATTATGCATTAGTAGGTATATAGTAATATTTAATAATACTCTAACTTAACAGAAAATGTGGCACCTGCTGTTTCTGCCGTTCTGTCATCAAGTCAAATTTTAATTTATTTTCAGCATTTTGTGCTCACGCTTACATTCCACACACACCTGACACAATTCCTCAAGAGTTTTGTGCAAGAATTTAAGTAAGTTTTCTACCCGTGTGCTGTTAATAACTGTAAATAATATTTTGTGCACTAAGTTTCGTGAAAAAGGGAAGTGTACGCTCTGAACTTCTCCCTGACTTTTGCTTGGGCAATTGTTGAATAGTTTGTAATGTATTCATTTATTACCGGTTAATATGTTTGTTCACATCGCACATTATACATTAACTTTCGCTCAGGTGTCTGAACAAGTATAGGTACACATTTTCCAGTTTAATGTCTCCTGTGTACATTGTTTAAATTGTATTAAATGCATCAATCTCCTAGAAAAATTCCAAAACACTGCCTACTTAAAAATCAAATTATTTAGCCTCAATGTGTGCATTCTTATTTAATTTCTGTTATTACAATGTTTTTACTTTAATACAAGCAGCCATACGGTATTCTGTGCCACTACTGAATCTTTGATGAAAATTTTGAAGAAAAAGAAGTATGCCTATACACCCAATCCTAAGTCAATTTTTATTTTTTAGGAAAATACTACTTTTTACAGGACAGGCATTATTTAGGTACCAAAAATGTCACCTCTTGTGGTTTTCAGTGGAGTACATTTGTTTTTAATGGGGGTTGGATGTATCCCCCAGCCTTGTCCAAAATATTAGGTGAGCCAAAGACTTTAATACTGTATTTACTTGAATATAAGACTATTATTTATTTCAGTTTTTACTTCGCAAAACCTGGGGATAGTCTTATTTTCGAAACTTATGGCTACAGTTATGTAGTTTTTTCTAATGCATTTGTTTGATATTTCACAATTGTGTTGATGTAAAATACCAACAAAATAGAAGTACTCATACATGAATGTAGCAAGAATAAATTGAGTGCTCATTCTATTCCTACAGGTTAAGTCTATCTGTTGAAAATACATTACTATTCACATAACCACTTAACCAACAGAATCAAGTAAAATTTATGTTTTACTAGTAA
The DNA here is from genome assembly GCA_003012365.1 of Medauroidea extradentata. Taxonomy (NCBI): domain Eukaryota; kingdom Metazoa; phylum Arthropoda; class Insecta; order Phasmatodea; family Phasmatidae; genus Medauroidea; species Medauroidea extradentata. The sequence goes on along the minus strand of PNEQ01002927.1, from coordinate 8,493 downwards.
CACTGTATATAAAATTTTGCTAACCTTTTTATTTCACACACAAAAAAAAAAAAAAAACTCTTACCTTCACACCAAAGTGAAAATGTAGAGGTTGTCTTGTATAATACAAAGTCATCTTATTTTCGGGTAACCATGGTAAGTACAGTGGTATAGACAGTGACATTTACCCATTCTGATACGCACTGGAGAGGTATATAGGAAGATGGTGATGAGGCTTCTGTTGTCGAAGGAAGTATGCTACTTTTCACCTGTTTTCTCTTTGTTGTGTTGTCATCATTGGCCATGTCCTTTTTTGTCAACATTTTTAATACACCTCATTTTGTTGTATTTTATTGTATAATTTTTTTTGTGAAATTATTTTTTATTTCTGGAACTGTATGTATGTTATTACACAATTGTTTGCTGATAACTAGCCTACTAATACTGGCTTTTCTTTCTTGCTTTTTGTTTTAATGTGGGGGTTTTCTGCAGCTCGGCAACAATCGATTGCCACGTACATTCATAAAAATTGTTCAGTATACAATAAATGAACTTACTAACCAATTGCTGGAATTGTTCAACAATCACAATATGTCTCTGTGGGCTGGAATGGTGCCGGTGTTAGCTACTGGTAGCGAGATCACCTGCGTTTTCCATTAGATGTTCAATGTTGAAGGGGTCTTCTAGGGTGTGCAGCAGTGGATGTAGGATGGTCTAATAGCCGTATATGGGGGTTAGGATTATGGGAATATTAAGAAATTTGGTACAGACTAGCAGCATGCATTTGACTCTGTCTATTCTGAAGTGTGTCCCTGCTGTCCTAGTTTCATTAACTTACATCTACAATAATAACCACCTATTTCAAAGAGGCAGTGTAAGTCATGCAGTTTTTCTGCTACTGTAGGCAGCGCTAGTGTCGAAGACAAATGAGTAATCTATCTGTTTTTTTTTTTTGTTACGTTCTAGTCCGTGATTGTTGTATTCGTTTTCGTTCTGGCAATTTGGGGTTAGATACACTAGGTAAATGTGTGATTTGTAGGAAACAATTATTTAAACGTTGCAGCAACGAAATAACCGTCAAATACATAAGAAAACTTATTTTAGTAGTTCTCCAAGGGATTCTAAAGAAATTTAAAGAAGTGGATAATCTTTGACGAAAGTGCTTCATTGTGGCCCAGAAAAAATGTAAATTCTCAGCGGAAAAAAATTGTGATTTTGTTTGGTATATTTCTTGTAACAAGCATAAATGCTATGATGGTTATTTTTTTCTTAATAAGTGGTTAATGCGACATGTTTAAATGGTCGTAATATACAGTTTACACATGACAAGGTTCGTAAATTATCCGGTGTTGTGTCTAGCATTTTTGTAACTCAGGTGAAATATCTCGGCATGTTTTGCCAAAATGTCACCTATCGATTTGCAAAGCCTTTATGCCTCCAGTGTTTGCTAGTCCTGTGCGAAGTGTGATGTGACATTCTTATGGTGATTTATTTGAATAGACAATATTAAGAACTGCATGTAACTGTAAGTCGCGTGACATAGTATTTGTGAATAATATATTGCTAGTTTGTTGCCAGATATAAAAGTGGCTTTCATCGCACAGCCTCTCGTCAGTAGTATATGCAAATATACTACGTACTTTTTGAAACTCATTGCTAATGTGTTTATCAACATACATGTGGATATTACGTTGTTCAAATGTACGACGTTGTCTTGCAATTCATGTGATACTGTATTTGTGAAGTAAGTTATTTATTGCTATTGTGTTGATAAATAAATATGCGTGGAATTCATTGTTCAAACTTGACAATATATTACTATACATTATATTTTTTGAGAGATAATGTTCGTACGTTTAATTTTTTCTGGTTGTATTTTAAATTCATATTTAAATGTTTTGCGAGTTCATTGTCCACTAAGGTGTGTGTAATATGTACTGAAAGAAGACTTATCACTTACGTCAAAAAAATTAAAAACAAAGAGTACTGGTCTACTCCACCCACCCTTCCTACTTTTTTCATTAGTTTGTGGAGACACCATGTGGAGCGCTAGTGTTGCATGGTTTTTTTCGTTTGTTCCACGAGTGACAACTTGGAGCCTAGGTGAAACAACTAGCACGAAAAAAAGGTTTGAGCTACTCATCTTTCCGTTAGGTAGACAACTGTTGCTGAAAATGATACAAACTGTTTATCAAAAAACGTATTTCTTCCTTGCTCTGCAGCAAAAATTAACTGGAGTTGCTTTCATGTCTATCAGAAAGTTTTTCTAGCACACGCTAGATGGCAGCAAAGCAATTCAGCCAGCAGTTAATGCTTCTGTCGCTAGATAGCAGCGCAGCAGTTCACCAAGTAATTGATGCTTTCAGCACCAGAATTTCATGCTTTATTCGATAGATGGCTGCATAGTAGTTCAGCTAGTTCTTCCACTAGACTACAACACTGTTCTTTATGTGTGTAGTTCTTGCATTGTTCACTACGGTACATGGCTCTTAGCTGCCACTCAAATTTCACAAATTAAAAAATAAAAAATGCTGTTTGGTTGCTGTAATAATGACTATGCCCAGTACAAGGCACTTAATGATGATATGCAGGCATAGCGCAAAAATTAAAGCCAATCTGCAATTTTTTAGTCAAAAAATACATATGTAGTTCTTGATTGTAAGCCACATACATGAATTAAAAAAATATATATTTTGTTAAAATACAAGCAGCCAGGATTCGAGTAACACAATAGAATATAATAAAATTTTACCTAAATATTTATATAGTTAATTATAGTCATAAAATTAATAACCAAATATTTAAATTATGCTTGGTATTGTTAAAATTCAGAACAAATACATAAAGTCTGGAATGCAAAAATGGCACAAAATACCGTGTTGTCCCCATAGTTCCGTAATTTGAAGCAGTACTACATGTCTTCTGGTGGAAGAATTAAATCAACATTGCAAATATATATTCATATTTTTAACACTATATTGACATACAAAATGACTATTTATTTACTTCCGGCTCATATCTGAAAAGGTTTTATTTTATACTTCATTTTGCTCTGTGAAATTTTTAACATTAAGACATAATCACAACTAAAAACGTAAGTCTTCATATTGTGTGAGGATTACATTATTTGTATTTATGTCACATTTATAATGTTGAAGTAATTGCTAAACTACCTTACAAATGTTTTGCTCATGGATGCAAAAAAATTTATCAACAGAAGCTAATACAAGTACTAATCGTGGTATTCCACGTTTTACTTTTGCGTTACTTTAATTTTTTCTAGACAAAACATACTGTATATAGATTTCCCTAATTAGTTCATTAATGATAATTGCCATAGTTGCATAATTAGCTGAAACCACTGTGTATATTGTCTAGAAAAAATTATTCAACATAGTATAAACAATTCTTAAGAAAACTATACAACCATTTAGCATACTATTAAAAAAATAACTATTGTAAAAGCAGTAGAATTGATGGATCATGGCCTTAAAACAAAGAAATGCAGTTGTAGAAACGTATAATTCCAAGACCAAATTTTCTCATAAAATGTTGTGGGCGAAAACATATTTCATGTAGAATGATAATATTATCAGCTTACAAAAAAGAAAGTCAGAATTCAGTTCGGAACTGCTGTGATAAGTAACAATTAGATTTCATCTTACATAAACTTTTCTTAAATATGTTAGAGTCATTTAGCAAACCTCGAAGGTGTAAAACAACAGTTTGACGTGAACCAGTCGTCCACGTATCTTGCTCAGACCGTTTGTCCTGCTACAATTCGCCCACTACCCTGGCATCAGGTACACCAGATGCGGATATGCTAATTATCGGCCGCACCGCTAATTAGTATATCTCCCGGGGCACCTCAGATATTAGCTAGGGTGAGTGAAAGTGCGCGGATGTGATACAGACAGGCAGAAA
>PNEQ01002926.1:12603-33091 GCA_003012365.1 Medauroidea extradentata | reverse complement strand
GATTTTTATTTCTAAACTTGTACCTGTACATGTTATTTATACGTATTTAAAACATGTGAAAATAGTGCAATATCAAAACGTAGCTTTTATTCTCTCCAAAGGCAATTTTTTAAAAAAAATTCCGATTATCCGAATATTTGATTATCCGAATGGGTCCCGGTCCCCATTAATTCGGATAATTGGAGTTCTACTGTAGTTAATTTTCATATTAATTTAATAGGTAATTGTTTCAAAAAATAAGTATCATAGGTACCGTAAACCAGGGTTACTTTGACCACTGATAAATATTAGTTTTGCAGTCTGTGATAAATAAGTAGATAATTGGAACCTAGTATTTGTAATAATTTCTTTTGAACATATAGTTAACCTTTAAAACTTTTTTTGCGACATAAAGACCAACATTTTGGGTGGGGAAAAGGTACCCCACAAGGTAGTTTATCAAAATTCACTAAAAATACTTCATATCGCTAATGTTCTTTTAAAATGTATTCATCACACAAGCAAATACAAGTGATTGAACTGTGATTAAAAAATTGCAAAACCCATCGTATTAATTATATAATTGTCGGAGATTCAACCACTAAGCATACAAGGGAAACAATGTCGACACATGGGTTGTTAACTTTCTGATACCTCTGTGATATTTTAAAACTCTTATCGATATTAATATTGCTTAAGAAATACACTTCTTGTTTGAAAGTATAATCTTTAAAATTGTTCCAATGAAATATAATTTTTATTAATTTTAAACCCATATTTGAACTACGTGGCTTAAGCTTGCTGGGAAGAGCCATTAGTTAACAATACTGCTGGGTGACAGTTTACGAAGTTTTTAGCTGAGTTAGAAACACAGCCTAAAATATTACTTATTTTAAAATAAAATACTGTATAATTTTTTATGAAATTGTTTCGTAAGCAGTGGAAAATACTCTCTTAGGTAATCAGTAAATCAGCCAAGGATATTGGTTTTTAAGGACAGAAAATTTTTCTGAAGACCAAATCCACTTTAGTAATGAAAATATCATATTTGTTGTAATGTTATCACAACTAATATTTACTTCCATATGTTTCATTTCAATAGCAAAAAAATTACTGGCTAGCTAAAAATTAAATGCTACACCTTCATGTCATTATTTATTTTCTTCACATTTTGTAGATATAGAGGTAGTTGTTTCTGTTGGGGGTCCTCATCTTCAGATGTGGCATTAGTTTCTTCTTCAATATACTGTATAAACTTTAAAAAAATAAGTTTGTATTCTGTTCCAAGGTTTTTATTTTTATTTTGCTTAAAATGGTTATTGTTTAGCACATGCTATAGTTGTAGGTAAATTAAGTTCAACACATTTCCTTGAAATTTTTTTTCGTATTGTTCACATAGTACTATATTGCATTAATTTTGTATCAATCAATAATATGTACAAAGTTAAACAAATTGGCTGCTTAGAATTATTAGAACGTTCACGTTTTTAAAAATTTTTTATGGCACTTTCTCTTTCTCCATCATAAAGCAGTTTTTACTTGATGCAATAATTGTACAAAATTAGTACAAGATGGACCTCCCAAACAAAATTTTGTGAAGAATATCTTGTTAGAGGTAGCTTTAGAATGAAATGAAGAAACAAAATACTGTATGTCCTATTCGTCAGTGCATGGTATTGCAACTCAGGGAATGGCGGATTATATTGGTAGTTCTGTGTTGGTCATGTGACCAGCTGTACAGATTGAAATGGGAGTAAATCATCATAGAGCTGTGCAAAGAGAAATTTTAGTAGTCATGTAGCAGTTCATTAACTCTACTTTTTAATTCATAGTAAATATAGTAGAGCAGAAATACTATGTGTAGGTATTAAGAAAATGTTAGTATTTTATAAAAATTAAAATTTGAGTTATTGCTAAAGTAATAGCTATTTATTACATATTAATAGGGGTTATTAGCCAGTATCTTGCAAGGAAAGGATTGGCTGCAAGACATATGTGTGAAATATTTTCAAACAGCTTATTTTAATGTTTTGCCATGTGAGTTTGTATGAGAAATCAAATACAATAATCTTGCATCATGTAAATGCTTCTTTAAGATGGTGCATGGTGCTACCACACCTCTTGAACAAGTCAAAGTTTGGTCCCTGATAGAAGCAATAATAAATAATGATCTATCTGATCATAAGGGTGTTTGAGCACTAGTTCATTTAACTATAAATTCATTAGTTGTTAAAATTTGGTGTATTTAATTTTTATTTAGGTTTTATGAAAATCTATACATGAGAAACTTACTTTAAAAAAAGTTCCAGTTAATTAAGGTTAAGTGTGTGTACTTTTCTGTGTTGTAACAGCAACTTTACATTTCAGTTACATGTTTGTAGCAGACAGTAACCAGGTGTTGCGAGCCAACATGGACGGAACCCACGCGGTGGCCATCGTGTCTGAAGCAGCATACAAAGCCTCTGGCATCGCTGTAGATACCATTGCTCGTAGAGTTTTCTGGTGCGACTCACTTTTGGATTACATTGAAACCGTTGACTACGACGGAAAGAGCCGCGTGCTCGTGCTCAGAGGTGAGACCTTGTGGTTGACTGTTACTATAACCACTGATGTGGAAGGTGTTCAAATGCTTTCCCTACAGTAGCGGGACTGGGATTTGTATATGTTGGGGAGGGGGGTTTCCAACCTCCTGGAAATTGGGCAGTGAGTTGGAAATACCTTGAGATTCCAGTTGGTCAGTTAAACGTCCACCACTTTTCTCACACACCAAATTTAGACGTAACCTTATCAAAACTTGGACTGCTGTGGTTGGGAAGCAAGTGGTCTGACCACTATATTACCATAGCATCCATCAGAGGAGGTAAATACCTATGTTGTACTTGAAGTAAAGATAAGGATAAAACTGGAAGGATGTAAGCAGTCCTCTTAAACTGAGTTGGAAAGGGGAAATTTTCCATTAATGTGTGTAAAAAAAATTCTTTAATGCCTATAAAATTACAGGACTGAAATAGAAAGCTGCAAAACAGTACTGCACACAGATAAATTATCCCCTCCCCTCACCTTGCCTCATCACCTATGTAGTGAGAGCCACTGATTGGGCTGGATATTGTGCACCAACTACTAACAAATGTGTGATCTTTGATCAATTCTGGCAATGGGTTAGTATTATAGGTAAATTGAACTGTTTTTGTGGACTAACACTAACACATGCTTTCTTGGCAGGTCAACAAGTGCCATCTCCATCACGGCTCACTTTGTTCGAGCACCGCATCATCTGGTCGGACAGCACCAAGCAAGCGATACTCAGTGTGGATAAGTTTGACGGGGCCAATTCCATCAAACAGATTCAGCATTTCTCCAACATGAAGGAGCCACGTGCTGTAAAGGTGGTCCATGACTTGATACAGAGGAAAGGTGAGAGAAGCAGGGAAGGCTATGTCTTGAGATGTGACTATTACGAACAGTTTTACGTATATCCACGTAGATTGGGGCGTTTTAAGTATGCTTACCTGCAAAAATATTTAATTTTTGTTTCCCCAGTAGTAGTTAATTAATTTCATCAATGAGAAAAATGTATGTATTTACGTAAGCATCATTTTGTAGCATGCAATACCTCAATATCTCAACAGGTTAGTTCATTGTCATGAATTTCAAAAGTCTCACTGTCACATTTTAGACATTTCTATCCAGTAGGAATGAAAATTACTATAATAATTTGCTGGTTCAAGGGCGAGCAAAATCAATAACTCATTTATTAAGACACTTTTCACTCTTTTGGAACCCTAAGAGGTTGATTTTAAAGAAATCCTTAAATCTGTGAATTGATATTTACATAATCAGTAATCACCATCCCGGAACAAAAGCAACTCTGTATCTCGACAGGCTCAATAGTATTTAAAGTTTTATCTAAAAAACATTCCACTTCTTTTCAAGGGTCAGATTTTGAAAAAGAAATAAATTATGTACAAAGTATTTAAGTAAGAAATATTGTTAAGATGAAATCGCATACCTGAAAGTTCAGAGAGTTTAATTTATATCTGCATAATACTAATTGAAAACACATAAAATTTTTTTTTGGTTGAATTTGGGAAAACCCTGAAACAGTATTTTCTGTAGCATAGACCACTTCAATATCTGGGCTGGTTTACGAGATATGGAGGAATAATAAAAATGAAGTTTCAGGTCTTTTAACCCATAAAGGATAAAATTTTGAAAAATCTCTTAATGTATTTTTTAGCAGTTTGTATAAATGTCCATTTATAGTGAAAATCACAATGATAGTCCATTGGTTTTTTTATAGACAATTCACGAAAACATGCTGCCTCCTTTTTCCCACTTGGAAGTAGAATTTCGAAAAATCCTGAAGTTAGTTTTTGGGTGTACATAATCATAATTTTGATGTGAAAATCTACTCTATATCTTGAACAGTTTTGTTGTTAGCAAGAAATAATAGAAAACATATCTTGTGGTTTTCAGCTTCTTTGGGGTTGAAATCACATAATACACATTTGTATGAGTGTCAAATACAATTGAAAAAATTGAAAAGAAAAGAAAATAATTAAATTGAACACTAATAAATTGAAATATTGAGCCCTGTTTTAATACTTGTTTTTGAACATGTTTAATATAATGCACTAACAGGACACTGCTATTTCTGTCAGTAGTAATTATACAAACATTTTGTTGTAATCCTTGTATTCTAGCACTGTGTACCGATATTAATTATGCCCAGATGCTATGTTTTAAATTTAATATTTTACTTAAGATATGATTTGTATGCCACAGCTGGCAGCATAATCTGGAGCTTGCAATTATACACGTGTGTCTGTGTTGTTGTGTAAGCCTTCCTGCACTAACTGCTTAGTGGCCATGTTCTATGTACCTAATAGAAGTGTATTGTAATAGAGTAAAAGTAACCTAGGTAATGTTTAATTAAATCACCATCTCGTAAAACATTAGCAGAACAATTGTTCATGTTGCTTGCAGTGTCGAGCCCATGCAGGGGAAACAATGGTGGTTGTAACCACATGTGCATTGTTACTGCCGGGGAGGTTCCCGAGGTCCTTGCCTATCGCTGTGCATGCAGCATCGGCTATCGTCTTCTCAAGGATCTGCGCCACTGTGCCAGTAAGTTGGACATGTTTACCTCGTATGTTGTATATTTACTGTATCACAGGCCTTGTAAGTGTGTCATCCATTATTGACTGTTTTAAAATGTTTGTATGCACGTATAACGCCCATGCACCAGATTCCAAGCTAAAGACATCACTGTGGATAGTATGTGCGCCAACATGCTACAAACATTGTTAATCTTAATTATTCTGTTGTGTACTGTGAAAACCAGGTGAGACAACAAACAATGTTCTGACAACAGTTAATCATGTCTCAGTTTACATCCAAACTACTATACCATAAAGGCTCTTCGTAATTTGACTGAAATATTTGTTATTTTATATTGGTTTTGTTTTTTAATTGGATACCATTACATATATTTTTGTATTTATATCTTTTACATTATATTTTGTATTTAAAAGCCATTAGCTAATATTTGTGTGCTATGATATGCATATACGTACACTAATATAATTACAGTATACTACAGTATGATGCATATCTTTGTAAAAATATAATTTATTTAAGGCCACTGTAAGCTTACATTAGAGATGCTGTAGATTTGCTAGAAAATTTCATGCCAGCATCCTGCATCTTGCACGATTGGATGACAGTTTTGTGGAGTATTATAATTTGCCTGTTACAGATGATTTATAAACATTCAGTACCGGCATACCAGAGTTATCTTTAGCTCAGTCAAATTTGGAAATACTGAATAACAAAAGAATAATGACAGATATGAAGATGTTACATTATAACCTAGCAAGCGATATTTCACTGTCCTTACATGAAATTTGCCTTTTGAAAACCAATATATTAAATAATAGTTGAAATAATTACCAGTTAGACCAATGGTTATTTATTTATAGATTTTTGATTTAGATTTAAAACTTCAATAAATATTGTGCTTTCTTTTTATAGGAATTGAAGAGTTCCTGATGTATTCACAACAGAGGTTTATCAAAGGTCGAGTGTTGGACCCAGTAATTGAAGGTTTCAGTGATGCTATGTTGCCAGTAGTTTCTAGGCGTGCTCGATTTGTTGGTCTGGACTTCGACAGCAAGAATGATTATGTTTACTACTCTGATGTCCTGCAAGATGTCATCTACAGGGTATACAGGAATGGAACAGGTATTAATTTCTGTTGCAACTTTTTCTGCTTAATATAACTTTTCAAATAGGTTTTTTTCCGGTAATGTAAAAATGAATTTATTAAGATGAAGCAAGAAATAAGATGTGCCTGTTGTGTTTATTGTATACACTTGCAGTTTTACAACATTACGTTAGTTTAATACTTTTAATTACACAATTCAACAGTAAACTATACTATGGTGCTTGCAACATTGGTGAACAGTAAGATGTTCTGTTCTGCATAATAACCTTGGTTGAATTTTTCTTGTGTCCTGAATGTTTATCTTGGTGTTAATAGTTAATTCATACACTATTATACCCAAATAATAAATATACCCTCGGATTTTAATTCCTTAGTGAAGTTTTACTACGTTATTTAACGTACATATCTTGGTATTCAATGTTCTGTTTTTAACAATTAAAAATTCTTATGATAAATTTTAAAACTAAAACTTTAGTTCACATATATTAGACAGTACTAAAATCGCTCGCATCTCAGATGAATACAAGATGACTTATGCGTTATTGTGACATGTTTGTACACAGGTAGGGAGATTGTGCTGGCATCCCAGAATGAAGGCGTTGAAGGACTAGCGGTGGACTGGGCCTCACAGAACTTGTACTACATTGACAGTCGCAAAGGAACTCTCAATGTTCTTAGCACAAGAAATGTCACTTATAGAAGGACTCTACTTAAAAATTTAAAGAGGCCCAGAGCAATTGTGGTGCATCCAAATAAAGGGTAAGGAGCTATATTTGTTGGAACTGCATTATTATTATTTTAAGTGAAAAAATTATTCACATGCTGCATTGCATACTTTTATATTGAGGCAAATCCTACAGAGTAGCCAGTTTTATACACATTTTAGATACAGAACAAAAACTTTAATAAACACCTAGTTCCGTGTCTCGTCTTGGTAGCTTTCTGCTATTCATTTTGCATTTAATTTTTACAGTTGGTTAAAAAATATCAGAATACCTGAAGTACAGTATTACTTCATAAACAAAAAAAATTGTAAAGTTCAAACTATTTTGTCTAAGGTTTCTTTGACATGAAATATTGGTAGGCTATAGACGTACAAAATAACATACATAGTCACTCATGTCTAAATTTACTGTATGTGTTAAAAAACCTTAATCATATACCTTATTGATTAAATTATATTTGCTGTACTGCTCTCTTTGAATGGTCTTAGTGTGTGTTTAACAAAAGGAAATTCTGTTGCACAGTATTACGAGCAAGCTAATATGTTTAAATGTTTATGCAGAAACGTTACTCATAGTTACATTTTAATTTATCTATATTTTTTAACAGATTTATATTTTTCTCTGAGTGGGATCGACCAGCAAACATTAGCCGTGCACATACAGATGGCACCAATTTGATAGTATTCCGGAACGTCACTCTTGGTTGGCCCAATGGACTGTCTGTGGACTTTGAAACAGACAGGCTTTACTGGTGTGATGCCCTGCTTGATCACGTTCAGCATTCTAACCTGGATGGTACTGACGTTCGCACTGTCAGCTCTCGACTCATCCGGCACCCATTCTCCATAGTCATACATATGGGTAAGCTTTGCTGTACATTAAAAATATTACATTACTATCTCTGCAACCAGTTTGGAGCACTGTATAGTGTGAATTATATGTAAGTGTAATTTGAAGGAATAATTGTTGGGTGCTCAGCACATAATCTAACGGCAAAGCACACGGAAAAGGATGTAAACACAGCTGCACCATACCTTTTCACTACATATCCTATTTGGTGGTTCACAGTTCATTTACCATCAGCTCCTTGATTTATTTGATGCTGTCTGTAATTTGGAAGAACCTTAAGGTGGTCACTGTACAAAACTCTGTTAATTTTCTATATCCAATCACAAAATATACTTCCAGATATGCTATGCTCCTTGTGTTTAACTCTTTTAGTTAAAAAAAAAAATTGATTTAAGAACACAAACAGTTTCTTAGCATTTAAAGTGACCATTTTTGTAGGCCTATACAGAATGTCCAGAAACTGCCGTATAATCAGTGTACCACATGAATCATAGGCTAAATTTGAAATTTAAATGTTGTGTGGTAACATTTTATGTGCACGATGTGGGAACATAGCACAGAGTAAATCCCCTCTTGCGCTTCACAGATATTTTACTACCACTGTTCTGACCATCATATTACGGGTGTAGGTTTAAATCCCGAGCAGTCCAAACATGATTCAACGTTTACTTGATTTAACATAGGTACATAAAGTAATAGCTGGATGTGTAGTGCAAGAGAGGACTTTCTCCATGCTGTGTTGCCACATTGAGCATTTACATTTTTCCACTAACATTTTCATCTCAAATTTAGCGCAAGGTTCACGGGGTGCATTAATTATACACAGTTTCTGGAACGTTGTGTACATTAAGGAACCTTTCTGTTGCAAAATTCTAACTACCGTTTTTACCTGTATATAAGGCTATGATGTATGCCAATTTTTACTTCCCAAAAACTTAGGGTCGTCTTATTTTCTAGACGTATGACTACAATTACGTGTTTTGATTACAAACGCAGTTGTTTGGCATTTCAAATATGTGTTGATGAAGTCAAATGTAAGAACATGTGGTAAATAAAGGTTTTTCTACTGTACATAGCAATTTCAAATCAAATGCTCATTTCAATGTGTTATGGGTGGGTATTTGTTTTGGTTTATGTAAGTAGTAGTTAATTATTTTCAACAGGTAGACTTAATCAAGTTTCAGCCATGTCTGATGGTCGGAAATCTTGTTTCTTCTAGTTAGCCAATAAAATATAACAAAATATATGTTTCAAAACTAATCATTCAAATTTTTCTGGCCTTTTCAATTCACAGGAAAAAATATTTTTTCCCTTTTGACCCAAGTGAATTGTATGTGAGATAGATATTAAGTATGCGATATCACACAGACAATTCCTTAAATTTTTAAAACTATTTATAAGTCTACTAATTAACTGTTAGAGTTAATAATTTAAAACAGAAATTTGTGGTTTCCTGAGGTTTGTATTGCAACATTTTTATTGTATTGTACTAGATAGTTGGAAACAGTTGTCTAGTCAAGTCAACCAGTGAGAGTGACTGTTGATCAGCTGTTATGAATGTGTGTACTGTATGTGGTTGCAGATTGGATGTACATTACGGACTGGCGACTGGATGCCATCATCAAGCTTCACAAGCTGACTGGCGGTCAGGAGGAGATATTGCTGCGGGAGCCCCAGACAAACAGGCTGTATGGAGTGAAGGTGTTCAGTGGCCGTGTGCAGAACATTGTGCAGAACCACCCGTGCGCTATCAACAACGGAGGCTGCGAGAAGCTCTGCTTCGCTGTACCCAATAACGTGACTTCACAGTTAGAGGTAGACCTACGTGTTGAGTTACCCAGCTTCGTTTTGTGATGCACAAATAGAGGCAACATTGTGTGGAATAGCAGCCTATAAAACCAAAGTTACACCAAAATAGCCAAAAAGTTGTAACTAAACAAAATTTGTCATGTTCAGCAACTATCTAAATGGCTAAGAACAAAAATGTTTATCTGTTTCTTCACTTATCATCTTAATCATTTTATGCTTTTGATTTATAGGCTGTAGTACGTATAACAAAGATGTTGCAATATACTAGTAGAACCTTAATTTAACATAAAGTCACGGTGCGTGAAAATCTCTTACTTTAAATCAATGTTTAATTAAATCTGACTTTACAATTTTTAACACGAGAAAACAAAAAAAAAAAAAAAAAACTATAAAATCTTGAATTGTCACATTAGGGCACATTTCATCAGAATTTAAGGCTGCTAAAAATGTGTTAGTTAGCATGGAACAATAACATCCTTGAGATACCATGAATTGGTAACAAGGGGCATACCTATTATGAGTCCTAACTCCCATGTTAAACATTGAGAACCTTATGTTTGCAAAGATTCCCTCTGTAGGCTACAATTGCCCCCTTCCTATTACCAACATCAGAACACGCATAATGAATGATGGAGAGAGACATTTAAAATTTTCATATTTATAATATAATGTATGTTATTATATTTAACTTTCAGACATACAAAATTTAACTGGTATTTTTTAATGACAGTACAGTTGCATAAATTCAGTTAGTTATTATTTCATTTATTTCTTGTTCCACAAGTTGATTTTAAGAGGAGGGGAATTTTGGTAATCTTCGGTTGAAGATTTGTTCTCTCTATTATGAGGGTCTGGTTAGTAAGCCTCAGTAAGGGAGGGACTCAACTGTGTCTTCTATCTTCTCATATTTCTCCTGCTCCTCCATCTAAATGTAGGGAAAAAAATTACATTAAAAGGTATGGAAAATCAAAATTAAATTTAGTATAAAGTTTGCAAAACCACAATGGTAAAATACACATGGTAGTTGTAGATTTCTACACTGCACTGCACTGGTTACCACTTGCTAAAAATATATTGCACTGGAGCTTCTTCTTTATTGTCAGCAAGAAGTGTATTTTATTCTTCTGCAGTAATACAGTATTCTTATTCCAAAACATTGGTGTATTGCTATAATAGTTGTATGTTTTTATTAGATGCCCGGGTTTTATCATGGGTGGCAACTTAAATATAACCACAGTGCTTTGTAAACACAATGGAAATCAAGGTAGAACATGCTGTACAGTGGCACATTCCTAATGGAGCAGCAAAACACTATCTTCGTATTAGTTCCCATACTGTCCACTGCCACACTGTGTAGACCGAGTACCTAAATATTCGCTTCGTTAAAGTCAAGGTGCAAGGATCTAGGCGTCCACTTGTTATGTAATGCAGCATCGGCCATGCACACACAGCTAATGAGGAAGTCAAGATATTTTTAGTAGATTTACAGTACAATTTATGTTTCATTTTAGTAAAGATATTATAATTTTGTAAATACAATTTTGGGACTTTATTTGAAGGTTCCTAAAACATCTCCATTTAATCACTGTTTTTGTTATTCTATTTAATCTGTAAAAAATTGTAAACTTCATTACAAATAAACTTTTTTAAAATAATAGTACACAGTGTATGTAATTTAACTTTTGTTAAGGCATACAAAAACTGTATAAAATTATTTTTAGCTTAATAAGAAATCTGCAAAATCTTTACTTACTTTTAATTTTTTTTATGTACATTTTATTACAAGGAAGCTATATTTGCATATATGTTCATTAATGTGTACATTGTAAGTTAATGTTAGATTTGTTATAAAATGTAGTAGTAATCACAAATAATTAGCCTTACTAAATGAGAAATAATTAATTTTAAGTGATTGTGTCTAATTATTTTGTATTGCTAACGCTACACTATTTTTGTTCTGTACTCAAGCAGCAAATTTAGAAATTCAAGAATTCAGTTGACTCAAATTTGTGTACTGTACATGTACTTATGTTGATTTCTACAAGTCACGACCAACCTTTAGTATTAATTACGTTATCTGAATATCAACGGCAGTTATAATTGTTTAGTCTATACAAACCTCCAGGCATATTCACAAACCAAGAGTAGGTTTATTAAATTATAATGTTTGAGTGATGAAGTATATTTTTAACAGATGACATTACAGTCAGAATTTCTGTAGTATATTGTCTAAGATGACCTCTGTCTCACCAACTATTTTGTGATTGTAATTTTTGATTATTAAAACATCTTATATCTGTGTTTAATATGAATGTATTTTCCATATCAGAAATTCTAGAATAGAACATTTGGTTGGTAGTAAAAAACTAAAATAAAAATTAATAGAATTGATTTCAATGATTAAAATCTTTTGGTAAATTTTTTATCTTCTTTACTAGATTTTTTTCTGTTTAGTTGAATAGAAGATGGTTCCTGCAGTCCCTTTAACTTATGAACGCTCAAGTTTCTCTTCTACACTTAACGTGCAGTAATTAGCTACAACAGTTCTGTTACTTTTCTGCAGGCAGTTTGTGGTTGCCCGTATGGTGAACGTCTAACAGAGCCAGACGGTACAATGTGTCTCGCCGATCCGAATGCAGAACCTCCGGTGCAAGCTTGTCCGAATGCATGGGACTTTACCTGTTACAACCAGCGGTGTGTACCAAAGGCTTGGGTGTGTGATGGCGACGACGACTGTCTAGACAACTCTGATGAGGAGCAAAACTGCACAAGTATGTCACGACTTTACTGTACATTCCTAACTGTAAAATGTTGAGTTGTTAGCAGTGTGGATCTTTAAAGTTGTTTTATTTGAATGTCTTGTGTAAATTTGTATTGGAAGTAAATTATAATTTAGAGACGGGGTAGAAAATATGCAAATTATTCTTGGTTTGATAATGGTAAAACGGAATCTGTGATACAACAGGTTGGGGTACTGGTTTTTACTTTAATTATATTTTTTTTCGTTACCTTGCTTCTAATTGTAATTAAATACTGATGATCTGTAATGTTTCTACGAAGACAGTGTCTGAACGTCAAGTGAAACGTTCTTACTAATGGTCAGCATTTATGACTGACCAACAGAACCGACCTGTGCTCCAAGTGAGTTCAAGTGCAGCAGCGGACGTTGCATACCTGGCAACTTCAAATGTGACTCAGAAAATGACTGTGGAGACTACTCGGATGAGATGGGCTGTGGTTCCAACACGACGTGTACAGCCTCACAGTTCCAGTGCGATAACAGGCGCTGCATCCCTATCACTTGGAAGTGTGACTCTGAGAACGACTGTGGTGATGGTTCAGATGAAGGGGACTTTTGCACTGAGAAAACATGCGCCTACTTCCAGGTTTGTTGCCTATATCGAAACACTACTGCTTAAAAGAACACAAAATTTGTCTGCAGGCGTGAAATGTCTAAAAGTATCTTAGTATACGAGGAAGATAAATATTTAATGTGGATTTGTTCAAAACTACTCAAAGATACATTTTATTACATAAGTACTTTTTAATGTTTGGCTAATTAATTTAATATTACAATAGCATTTTTATGAACAGTTATTCTGTTATGCACTTTCTTCAGTCCAACTCAATATGTTCTGTAGAATTGGTACATATTTTTGTCTGTAAAATATGTTTGCAATCAGTATGTCATAATGTTTATTGAAACCTTACAGAAATATTGCAAAAATTGTTGCACTGTTTTGAATGTAACCTACAGCCAACATTACTTTTTTTTTATTATAAAGCTATTGTAGTGTGTTTTAACACTTATCTGTGTTGTGGTAAATTTTATTCCCATGCTAATAAATAAGTTTAATGCTGTGGACTGACAAATGTTGGTAAGAACTTGTGGACATGTGTTTCAGTTCACATGCCCCAGGTCAGGTCACTGTATCCCGCAGTCGTGGGTGTGTGACGGAGACAATGACTGCTTTGACAACCAAGACGAGGAGGGCTGCCCACCCATCACGTGCTCGGCTAATCAGTTCAAGTGTGCCGACCTCAAACAGTGCATTCAGGAGATGTACAAGTGTGATGGTATCCCTGACTGCAACGATGGCAGTGACGAGCTGGGATGCCGTGAGTTTATATTTCCTTTGTGTATCACTGTATGTCACCGTTACCAGATGTGGATGTATATATTTCATGCATTTGTCTTGAATTTTTTAGTTCTTACCACAGAAGGCATTATTTGTTAAGTGTATATGTATGTATCACATTCGTGTTCTGACATGTCCAAACACACTATATCAGTTACAAGCAAATAATAATCCTTCTAATTTTTGGACAGTGATTAGTGATAGCCTGATAGGTGGTCATATTTTAGTTAAAAGAGAAATACATATTTCTGAATTCACAGTATATGTACAGTAGTACGCTGCATGTACCATATATATACACACACACACAAACACAAAGCTTTGATTTACAGTGTAGGCTATAACTTTGTCTCAGTGACCGTGTTAGTATTATTTTTAGGAAATATTACATTTAATATTTCATCAACTTCCATAATTTTGTTGTAGTAATCAATACTTCAAATTAAGTATTCTTACTACTATGAGTAGAACACTTAAGTGTCGCAAACACCTTCAGCATTGGGCGTCACTTAGTTTTTCATTAAAGAGGATAGAAGGTTATGTTAACAGGTTACTATACAAGATATCTTGCTACTTTGAATTTCTTTTGATATTGATGTTTCCTAACTTGCTTGTTTATGTTTCTGGCCTAGCATCCCTGGCTCCTGATCAGTGTGATTCCGAGAGGCAGTTCCAGTGTCAGTCATCAGGCATTTGCATCCCTCGTAGCTGGCATTGCGATGGTACCGCCGACTGTGACGATTCCTCCGATGAGCCATCCACATGTGGCATGGTGAGACATCTACCTACCGAGCTAAAATTTGTACTAAACTGTAATAATTTTGTGTATATAAGTTGATATTTCAAAGAAACTGATACAAATTCAACCTAGGGTTCTTGATATGCTAAAAATTCTGCATAAATGCTTAAAATTTTAATAATATGTAGTTTTTTAAACCATGTAAATCAAACTAGTATAACGGCAACATGGTAAACAAGTATTGTAGTGTCAGTATAGAAAGAGATAAAAGTATTTCGGGAATGGTTTTATGAATATAAATCTACACTTATTACATTTTGCCATAAAAATGTGTGTGTGCACCTAGAAAAAAAATTGTGTGATTGACATGCAAGAAGCATATGTTTAGTGTACTAGAAATAGTTACATCCAGTGAAGAGAACATGGGTAGTAGAGTAGTTTATATTCAACTGTAGTGTCTCTTCACAGTATCTATAATTTTCTGTAGTGTTTCTTCAGAATATCATGACTGACGTATCTTGCAGGTGGATTGTCAAGCTGGTTTCTTCAAGTGCAACAACTCACGGTGTGTGTTCAAAGCATACATATGTGATGGGAAGGATGACTGTATGGATGGGTCAGATGAGGATTCCAGACATGCATGTGGACCACCACCTTTCAGGTTAGCTATACCTACCTAATAATGTGCTAGTTTATCATTGATTGCATCTTAACATACTTCTGAGTTAATTTGTTGAATGGTTTGAAGTATGTAATATTGTCTGATATTTTATGTTTGGTATTCTGTAATGACTATAAGAATACTGTACCATGTATGGAGTAATAATAACTTACTGGTGCATCATCTGTACAGCACTGAAACATGTGCATGGTGGTGTGCTAGGCATGATGGGTGCAGGCAGTGGGGTGTGAGTCGACTGTGATTTGGCCGCCTGTGACATCATTTTTGTCTACGTTATTTGTGATATCCTGCAGTGTGACGGGGCAAGAGGGGAAAAAACATGAGGTGATCAGCCAATTATTCCTTTGCCCCCCCCCCCCATCCCCGTTCACCCTTATTGGAGAATATAACTTTGGGTGTTCAACCATACAGCGGCACCAGACACCTTGTAAACTTGTTATATGTCTTTTGACTTGGCGTTCTGTTTTCTTAGCTTAACAACTTTACTTGTTAATTACATAATAATTAGTAAACCTAGTGGCCTCTTCCTGCTAAATCAAACTTTACTTGTTACTCGTTTTAAATTGCTAGCAGCTAATCATCAGCAATATTCAGCATGAGTTTGGATTGGAACTTATGTGTGAGCAGACTAATCAAGGGTCATTGTAGTTAAGAATTCAATACACTTAGAGAGAGTTTGTAATCAGGTAGAGTCCATCCTGGGCTGTGCAGAAGGGAGTCGAAGCAATGGGATAACTGGCGGAAGGAAAAAAAAAGAGGGGGGGGGGGGTTAAATTTTATCACTAATAAACGGGAACAACTGGAAATGCTTGGCTGCAGTTTTCATTCACAAACACCATGGGATTTTGTATGTACGCTTACCACGGGACCATTGTTTCCAGACAATGGGTTGTAATTGCTGAAGCCAGTTGACCTTGAGGAGATATACTGGTGCCGCCTGGCTTACGTGTGGGCCCTGTCAGTGCCACACTGGGTCCAGTGGTTTGTATCAAGCTGAGAAAATTAGCTTACCCATTGATGGTGCTTGATCCTCTGTATGTCTTGTTCCAGAGTTTTGTAGTGCATTATAGGACATTGGGGCTCAGGTAGTATTCAATGGACTTATGGGCCTGGCCACAAGTGGGAACCAAGATATTTCTTGCCGGGCTCGTGGTTGTCATACGGAAACTGGAACCGCTGTAACGTATTTTATGTTTCATGGTCATCTGACGTTTCTGTAACTCAAGATGTACTAAGTAGAGGTTTAATGTTGTTCATTAACATTCTTTAATTTTGATAAGTTTTGGAAACAAGTTTTTGTATTGAATCATTTTTAAGTTTAAGTGTTGTTAGTTAATGAGTTTTAAAAAAAAGCCATACAACACTTAGGAGTTTTAAATAAATTTGCACAGGAATTTGTGAGTGTTGACAATGGTGTGAATGTTGCGTATGAAACAGGTGCGCATCTGGCCAGTGGCAGTGCCCGAATGTAACGCAACGCTGTGTCAACATTTCGAATGTGTGTGATGGGAAGGCAGACTGTCCAAATGGCAGCGATGAGGGAGTCGGGTGTGACCTTGATGAATGCCAGCACCAGAGTGGTCTGTGTTCCAATGGCTGCAAACAGACCCCTGTCGTAAGTTCCATGATTTGTTCACTGTTGTTTTCTCCTGTGTAACTGTGTATAGTAATGAGTGTAAATATTAAGTTCTTCCTTTTTACCAAAATATTGATCCCAAATGCAATTTAGATAACAGCACATGAATAAAATACAGTAGGTACTAGTTTCTTGGTTATTCTCGCATCTTCCACCGCATCGGTCTTTACTTGAATCTAAGTTTATGACTGGAACATTCTTTTGCTAGGAATTCAGTTTTGTGAAGCAGACTTTACCATAGTGTGTATTCTTTTTCATGAAAGTACTTTTATTTACCTCTTCTTTTAGTTTTCTTTATGTCATAATCTTTACTCCCCCTTCACATCCCACTTTATCTACTTTAGAGAGCTGGCGAGAAAATCATGTTTGTTCTGCACACAGCACCAAAATTCACTCTCCAGCATTGTTTACATTTTATGAAAATATGAGAAACATACATGCACATTTACCATTACTGTACATGAAAATTATGTATATTTTATGGGTGCTGAAATTTCAGATTTCATTATATTCACATTTGATTAATGAATATTGGAGTTATTTTAAATAATATGTGCAATTCTGTAACTTTATGCATACAACCCCATCAAAAATTCTAATGTAAAGTATATCACAGCTGTATTTAAATAACTTGTTAGTATGTGGTTTGCTGGTATGTCAGCTTATTTTTACCTTTAAAAAATTGCAATGGGCTATTTACAGTGTTATAGTCCTTCAGCCAGTTTGAATCAATTCCTCTGCTGTTAATGTAAATATAGCAGCATAAATACTAAGCACAGCCTTTAGATAGCACCATACTCTAAAGGTAGTGTCTGAGGTCACCGTAAAATAATTTTTTGATTGTAGCTAGTTGACAAGATGGTCTTTGAAACTAATCACTGTACCGTGATCAACCCGTTTTAGATTTATACGTATTGGGTCTTTATTACAGTACTACTGTACAGTGAAACAATTTTTATATAAAACTAAAGCAAAAAAATTTTTTTGCAGTCTTTAGTAATGATGTTTATTTTATCGGGTGTATGCAAAAACTCTAAAACATATATAAACTTTTGTTTCATGTGGTTGAACCTCCTGTATCAGTGAACATTTTATTACATAGTTTTATGCATGAAAAACATTTTTATTCACCATTAATTTTTTCTTGTTATTCCAAGTGAAAGGAAAACAACTTCATATTAGCAAATACTGCATTAACAATGTTTACCGTAACAGCCTGTGGCAATTATTCTGGATTGGACTCAATGAGCCCTGGAGCAGCTCAGTGCTACTAATGTTGTGTTGTGCTGCTCAGGGGGTGCTCTGCCTGTGTCCCGAGGGTGAGGTACTGAGTAATGACTCGAGGACGTGCATGGACCTGGACGAGTGCAACCCGCCTGGTGTGTGCTCCCAGCAGTGCACCAACACCAAAGGCAGCTTCGTCTGCAGCTGTGTCAACGACTATTTGCTGGAGATCGACAACCATACCTGCAAAGCTATCAGTACGTGTTTCTGTTCTTCTCTGCTTTTCTCTACATTATATGAATTCCTTCTGCAGTTTGAGATCTTAATATCTCTTATTGCATGTTTGAAGTACAGTAACTGAAAAATTTAGATGTGTTTACCGTCAATTTTAAACACCTCTCTCCTCTCATTTAACTTCACTTGATTGACAACAAATACCATTTCTTTATAATTCACACAACTGCCTTAATAACATGTTATTCTCAGTACATAAGTATAAAAACTGTAATGTAACTGTGTAGTACTATGTTTTTCTTTATATGCAGACCACTCATCTGCGTACCTGGTCATCTCCAACCGTCACTCCATCTTAGTAGCAGACTTGAAAGAGCAAGGCTTGGAGAGGGTCCCTATCACAGTTGAGAATGTGGTCGCTACAGCATCCAACATGCACACTGGCACAATCTTCTGGTCCGACATGAAACTTAAGAAGATCTCTAGACTGGATCGTGGGCTTGACCCGCAGGATGTAAGTAAGCAGTGTTTGAATTTGGGTCCTCTCATGTAACATGCTTACAGACAAGCTTACCGGCACTTCACGTACATTTTTATGAATACTGAAGCTATTAAAATATGAACTCTTCACTTCCCACTATTTACCATTCTGTAGTATCTTTTACCTACCATAAAAAGGGGGACTAGCTGCCTGTTTTTCAGAAGGTCGTTCCTTTGTTACCCTTTCTTTTTTTTTGTTCAGAAATCCACTGTTGCCTGTTGCATATTTGACTTGAGTTAATTTTTTCATATAAAAATATTCTATATGAATTTTTTTTTACCAATACAGTACGTTACCTAAACTGGAATGTCAAAACATGTATGGCTGAATAATTTTTTTTTAAAATATTCTTTTTGTTGCAATATCTGTAATGAAATTCTACAGAGGACTTTTTTTGATTGGAAGCATTATCTTTGAAACTTATTTATTGACACGTTATTTATTTTAACTTTGTCTCACCAATTATACAACGTAGCTGCAAACTTGATAGACAAACACGTTAATTTGGTTTATAACAAACGTATTTGTTAATGAATTCAGTTCATGTTGCCACATTATGTGCAAACTGTCGTCAGTAGAGTGTGTGTCTGGTGGAACTGTCTGGAATGTCTGTTACCATTGCAGGTTATCTCAAACGGACTGGACTTGGTGGAAGGCCTAGCATACGACTGGATCGGCAAGAATATTTATTGGCTGGATTCACGACTCAACACCATAGAAGTGGCCACAGAAAATGGCACCAATCGCCTTGTACTACTGAAGGAGAACATCACACAACCTCGTGGAATGGCTCTGGACCCCAGCCCCGGGTAAGTTGCAGTGAGCAAGTACCATGCACTATAAGCTTAAGGGCACCGCCTACCCTAGAGCTCTGGTAAGAGACAGGCTAGAGATTCACATGATATACTGTATTAAATTTACTTAGTCTTAGTCACCTGTATTGCCAACACTTATAATTTTGTTCAGTTCTGTGTTACTCATATTGCTGTAAGAACGTTTAGGCTGGGTTTTTAATCTACTGAAATTACATTTTCTTGGCTTGTGGGTGTGAGCCGCGTCTGAAGATTGTCTTCAGATGCGGCTCACACCCACAAGCCAAGAAAATGCAGACAACGGCCGCGAAAGCCTGCGATCTATTCTACTGAAATTAAATAACATGTATATATGTGAGTACTTTCGTGACCAAATTTATGCTCAAAATTTTTCCCTCATATTTTAATTTCTGTAGCACTTTTTTTGTTTCCTAAGTGCAGAAAATTGTTTTTGTCCGAAAACGATAATGTGACTGTTAACTGTGCCCAATCGAAAGTAATTTAATTCAACAGGCACTAGATCCCTATCCTTGCTTTTGCCAGAGCTCCCAGATAAGTAGCACTCTTTAGAAGTTTTTGTAATGGGTGTATGAATAGTTTTGTAGCATTTCAGGACTGTAATGTTTTACGTAAAGCTGTTATAATTATTCTCAATTTTTTGACAAAGACACACACTTCAAACTGTCCTTTGTAAAGGTGATTCGGAATAAAGTGAACACTCAAAAAAGCCCTGATTAATTTCTATTTCCTGCCAGTTTATATCTTTCCGCCGATGTAAACACAAATAATGCCACGTGCTTTTATTTACATAGAGTCGTGCAATGTTTACAACTACATTAAACTGCTCCGATAAATTTTAGCTACAATATCTACTCATTAAATGCACGGGGGAT
>PNEQ01002926.1:0-11603 GCA_003012365.1 Medauroidea extradentata | reverse complement strand
GGTCGAGTTCGTCATATGTTCTTTCACTAATGTTGTATTCAAATAGGAAAATACACGGAACTACGTACAATAAATCGCTACCAACCATACAAGCAGTAAAGTAACTCTTGTTAGTGGTGATGTATATGCAGTAACGGCTAGTGATTTTTTTCAAAGGTTAAATCTTTAGTGCTCACTTTATTCCGAATGGCCTATAATATGAATACACACCATGCTTATTAGAAACATAATTTATGGGGACTCCAAAATTACTTAAAACAGCTTTTTAGACTGCTGTCACTCCAGAAATACCACCTGTCATATTAAGACATCAACAGTTTGCTTACATAAGCTCACATACACTAACTTAATAACCATATTACCAAATTGCATTCTTACCTTATGAAATTATATTTAACACCAGTTTGCCATTTTTTTTTCCCCCCTTCAACAGTATATATTTCTCATCATTATACATAGTGAACTGATTGTCTTCATGTCTTCAAAGACAGTATGTAACTGATTAACATTTCAAATCACAACCTTTTCAGTCAATAGAAACTGATGATGTATTTATAGTCTTGAATATTTTAAAGATTTAAATGTATGCTGCTTATTTGACATAATGCTTCTAACTGCAGTGCTCGGTGGCTGTTCTGGACGGACTGGGGAGAAAACCCTCGAGTGGAACGTGTAGGCATGGATGGCACGAACCGCTCCACCATCATCAGCACCAAGATCTATTGGCCCAACGGCTTGACGCTCGACATCCCCAACCAGCGTGTGTACTTTGCTGACTCGAAGCTGGACTTCATCGACTTCTGCTACTACAATGGCTCCGGACGGCAGCAGGTGCTGGCGGGCAGCCACTACCTTCTCCACCCCCACTCTCTCACCTTGTTCGAGGACATAATGTACTGGACGGACAGACAGTTGAACCGTGTGCTGTCTGCACACAAGTTCCGTGGCACCAACCAGACGGTAGTGTCGCACCTCATCTCCCAGCCGCTCAGCATCCACGTGCACCACCCTGTGCTGCAGCCCATGTCGACCAACCCCTGCGACAACGCCACCTGTTCGCAGCTCTGCCTCCTATCCCCGTCTGCCCTAGCAGGCTACTCTTGCAAGTGCAAGCCTGGCTACCGCATGTCCGCTGACGGCAAGTGTACTGAAGGTAAGGGATAGCACAGGGTGCTGTGCACTTACCCCTTGTATGGATACACTGTACCATGCAAACTAAGAAAGATTTTTTTTCTCACATTGTGAATCTTTTTATTTTACATAAACATTTGACAGCTAATGTTGCTGAGTTGGCATGGACACACATTGCAAATATTATTCAAAGAGTCATATTTATTTATTTATTTTCATCTGTATGATTGTACAATAAATCCCAAGTACCCATAAAATTTTTTTGGGAAATAAAACAGTACAGTACTTGAATTTTATAAACAAGAAGTTCAGAAAGGTGCTGTAAATTACAAAATAAATAGCCTAGTTACCTGATCAGTAACCATAATATTATAAGGTGCTACATATTTTGAAATATAAATGACATAAACACGCTAAATTCGTGACTCTTCATTTTGTGTTAAATTGCATGTGCTGTATGACTATAAACATTATATAATTATATGAATGTTATATTTGATAAAATACAAATTAAACTCATTTAATTTTCCTTCTTCACGTGCATACATTTCAACAAATTAGGAGGAAATATTGAAGTAAGAGGTATGTTTTGCTTGTTAATTTGTGTTGTGTAATTTTTTTTAAAGAATTTTTTTACTTAAAATTTTATTTTTACACTTAATTTGGTGTTTTCTTAACAGGAATTTTTGTACAGTTATTTTCACCAGTACACTATTTTTTGTTCCAGATTAGTGAAGTTAGAAAAAATGAATAAAAGCAAATCATTAATTTTATATTCAATAAATAACTTAAATACGAATCCTGAGACACTGTACCAATTTTTCTTATGGTGATGTTGTACTGTTTACTTGACCATGAGTTATGACTTGAGCAAAAAAGATGTTGCTATTCATATTGTCTTAACTGTTTTCATTTGTCTTCTTTCAGAACTTTCAAATTAGTTTTCCTGTCCATCCCTCCACATAATTGGCAGCCATTCAGTTATCGAAAAACTACTTTAATTTTGTTTAATTAATTTACTGTACACTGTTTTGCAATATGTTATTATTCTAGAGATTAAATTAATTTTAAAAAATATTAAATTTCTTACTGAGATAACTTTTAATTTAAAAAAAAATGTCTTTACATTTCTTTCAGAGAGTAAATGGAGTCTTATAGGATCAGTATAATGGAACTGGTTGTTGTTTTCAGAGGAAACACCATTCCTAATGGTGATGCGAGCAACACAGGTGATAGATGTAGCTCTTAATCCAGGAGACAGAACAAGTGGGTACCTCACACCTATAGTTGGTATCGAGAATGGCATGCAGCTTGACTTTGATCGCAAGACAGAAATGCTATTCTGGGTTGAAGGAAAAGAAGGTGATGACGAAAATGTAAGTTGTAATTTTTTTACATTGTAACTTCTGAGTATAGATTTAGCTTTTGTAATACAGTATAATGTGCAGAGGAAATTAAAAAGGTATTCAGTTATGGGATCATACAAGTTGGCACTTGTATACAGAAATATTACAAACAGAAGTAAAAAAACTGCACATTTTTTTTATGTGAAGTATAAGTGTAGGATTTTGCAGACTAGGACAGCTTCCTGAGGCAATCAGCTTTAAGTCGTAGTGTTGCTTCTTTGCTAAACAATGTATGTTGTCTGTGTTTCTGTCCAAAGAGTTGAGCTTCTGTGTACTTGTGCCTGTGTTTTATCCTTAAAGTGTACTTAGAAGCCTATAATTTGATATCCAGCATTTTATAAATTTTTTAAATTTAAAATTGCTACATCATCTGTACTTCGTCTATTCTAAACAGTTTTTCCTAAAATGTTTTTAGAAAATAAGAGTTAAGTTGTAAACGGTGTGTAAAAATGTTTTTGTCTGTCATCTTTTTTTATTACATTGCTGTAAAAAGAGGCTACTCTGAACAGTGGTTACTATTTTCTATTGTTTGTGTACAATGTCTCAATTTTTAGGGCACAATTTACACAACTCCATTTGGTGGTGGAAAGAAGATGGAATTCCTGGGCAATGATACAGGAATTGTTGGCTCAGCTTACACAATAGCATTTGACTGGCTTGGTCGTAACCTGTTCATTGGGAACAGGGCAGCATCAAATTTTGAAGCTGTGAAAGTTGATGGGAAGGTGAAGCATCGCTCAATCATCTTGGCCAATGACGGCAACAAGACATCAGTCGCGGCTCCTCGGTCGATGTGCCTGGACCCTATGGACGGGTAAGAAATGATCTGACTCTGCTGTGTTCTTGAGTCAGAAATTTGTGAATGACATGCCAGTAATATGTAAAACTGTGTTATTGGAAAACATTGTTTCCAAATTAAAATAAACTACGATGGAGGTCCCAGTCATAGACATTGTTGCTTCTTGTAGCGAGAAACTGAGGGGTGAAAGGGAGGGGGGGGGGAGAAGTGGCACATGCCCTCGTCTTGAAATTTAAAATAATCATAAATAATTGTAGATATCCAATGGAAAATTTATGTATTGCAATTGTTTGATGTAGCTGTAGACATAAGTAGAGATGTTTTGCGTTTTATACAGAATAAATTATTGCTTTTTTCCAAGTAAATTTTTTAGGTAATGTTTTCCCTCCAAACAAAATTTTAAGTCACATAATGCCTATGGATACTGCATTAACTGACGATATTGTACTGCACACAGTGTGTTCAATCATTTAAAATATTTATCTACTATAGTAAGAGCAAAGATATGGCTATACCATTATACAAGACTTAAAACATTGCAGTACCTATGTATGTATGTCTTGAATATGTAGTAAAATCCTCTTTAGACATTCATGGGAGGAGGAAAAAAATAATGCTATCTATCCAGGAAAACTAATTAAATAGGTTAAATTACACACACAATGTGCAAAATTATTTCACGTTGTAATTTACACACATCATTTTTTAAATGAGAAGCTTTTTGTCTGGGTTTCACTGTAATTCCTATGAAATGACACCTGTCCAGGCTTAGAAAGAAAATGCTGGGACATTCTGTAGAATTACTGTAGTTGTACTGTTTTATATAGCGTGACATAGAAAAGTGTTTTGAAAATTTGCTTAGAAGGATTCTTATTTACCCCTAAAAATTTCAGGTTGCCAAAAATTTGTAACGTAATGCTGTATTGTTTTACAAATTTCCAATACAAATTACTGTACTTTTATTTTTTAGTTTTGCCATGTTACTGCATAAAATGTTATATAATTTTCAGCTGTGATGACCATTTATTTTTCCAGCAAGCTGTTCTGGGTTGATGATGGTGGCTATGGAGTGCTACCAAAGATTGGGAAAGTTAACATGAATGGGTCCAAACCTGTAGTCCTTGTGGAGGATCTAGATCGACCACTGGCAATCACAATTGACCTGGATAAGAAGTTGCTCTACTTCAGTACCCACGATACCACTACTGTAAGTATTGTTTTAAGCTTCAGTTGAACAAAGTTGTGCTGAAAATAACAGAGTCCTTCTCAGAGAGCAGTATTCAAATGAAGTGTACTGTTGTTGGATGTATAGCAAACAATTACAATACTGGTGTTGTTTTGTGTGATTTAAGAAGGGAATTTTTTCTCAATTTCAATACAGTATTAATTTATAAACAGTTCTTTTTTGTTTTCACTTCTGTAAAATGGTTGTGTTTCTGACCTCTATTTGAATTTTTCGTTTTTCTCTATTTTGTATCATGTTATAAACATTGTGTTCTTAAACAACCAGTTGTCAATGTGTAAAGGGGCTGCAGTGTACAAGTTGAAAGTAACAGTATTCATACACTGAGAATGTGGAACTATTTTCATGTATTTCTAAAAATCCTTTATAGCTTATTCTGTCAGTTACAATTAATTTTCTTGTTTAACTTTTGTCCGTGGAATGGTTTTTCAGCCGACAATATTTCTATATGTAACGTTTTCTTGCTTTGGATAAGTAGAAGACATTGGAGTGTGGCGGAGGGATCTGTAAAAGATAGTTGGCGAGGGGATGTGCTGGCCTGGCTGTGGTCTATTTGCTTGGAGGTTGTGAAGGTGGTAGGTTGTGTAGGCTGGGCGTTCCCGCGCAGTGGGAAGATGTTTGCCGACCACGTGGCATGTAAAATGTGGAAATAAGTTTTTGTGGGCACATTATTTTTCAGTGAAAGAAAATAAGTTTGTTTTTCTTTTCGGAGTTGTGGGAGACATTTGCTTGTTAGGCTTTTCGGGAGACTTTGGTTTTGAAGCCTAAAATACTCGGGAATGAGTGACTGCAGCCTGAACCTCGTGAAGTTTCGCCAGTGATCTTGCTTGAATGCGGGAATTGTAATGTACAATTTGTGTATGTAACTTTATTTTTCGTCTGAACAAAATAATTACAATTTGCAACAAACTAATAGTGTCGGTGCCTTTATTCATTTGTGTAAAGACCCTGCTAGGAAGTAGGCCTAATGTAAAGGTAAACTTCGCACTTGTGTTTTTCTTGTGTTGAAAACGATATATATGAAGCATAATATACTGTGAGTGGGAACTTAATTTAAACCAGAATAAGTGACCCGCCACACTTCTGTAAACAGGGATTACTTTGTGACATTTGGTGTGTTTTAATATGTGATTTGTAATACAGACTTATTTATTTCTTACCCAAATAGTGTAAAAATAAAGCACTTTAAGAGTCACATAGTCACCTCTGCTGTCACAAACAAACTCTGGTTTACGGTATGGGAAATGCTAGTTGGAAATTGATACAAATTGTTTTAATTATGTGGCCTTATTTTCAGGTATGTACAGTAATCTATCTGTTAAACGACTTTCAAGGGACTGAAAAAAGTTGTCCTTAAGGGGGATTGTTAGACAATTTTATTGTATTTTCAGTGTAGGAAATATTCTTGGCAAAATATTTGACATAAATAATTATGGGATCTTTCATTAATTTACCATGCAGAATCATTGCAATATAATTATAGGTTAACTTTCCAGAATTCTCTTGCAATGATTCTGCATTGTAAATAAAGTAAATATTACATTATTATTTATGTCAAGCAGTTTACCACGAAAATATCCTATGCTGTGTCGAAGAGAAATTTTTGGTAATACAATTTGAATAAATGTTATGGCTCAAAACCTGAAAATACAATAAAATTGTCTAACACTCCCCCTTAAATTGAAGAAGTTTTTAAACTGAATGATAAAAGTATGTTTAGAACTTTAGATGGGATCAAATAATTCATTTGTTGAAGTAAAAGAATTACTGAACTGAGACTTTAAACGGAGAGATCACTGTACATATTGGCTTTTTCTTTGCAGTCAAATGAGAATATTGCAGTGTACTTTGTAGTGGGGAGTTTAAAATATTTTTACAGTGAAATATTGATTTCATAGTTTTAGTTTACTACTGCAATATTTCTTATTCATTTTTAACATGTACTGTGTGGTTTTCAAAACCGATCTCATAATACTCTAATCGTAAACTTATACTATCTTATTTAACTTTAAGTGGTCATAATTCTGAAATAACAGGAAATATGCCCTCCTTTTGTGCAGGTGAAAGTAATGAATGTAGACGGTGGCAACCTCCGCACCTTGCTCACAGAAGCGAACCACATCTCACTGCCAAAAGCACTTGGCGTTCTTGACAGTCGACTGTACATCTTGGACCCACGGTTTGATAAGATTGAACGTTTTGACTTACCAAATGGAGACAACTCCAAAGTGCTGATGGATAATGAAGCCGATTTAAAAACATTTACTGTTTTCAGGAAAAGGCCAAGTGAGTATGCTGGATTTAATTTTTGTTTTGGTAGGGATTATACTTCTAAATAATAATTGTAAAATATTAATGAAACTTCAATCAGTGATTCAGATTGGCTCATTTGTAAAATATTTTGTATTTACAGGTTGTCATTGTATAGGTATGAATTTAAATTTTGATACACATGCATCACAGATAGGTACAGTATGTCATTGATGATAATTTAAACTCTGTACTATGTAATTAGTCACAAAGTACATGAAATTAAAGTTAGGGAATATGTGCTTAAGGTCTTAAATGTAACAGTTATTATTATATTTTTTTTCTCCCATTTAAATAACTGTACTTATATAGTCAGTTGTATTTCGACTGTGCTTTCAAGACACAGAGTGCACAAAAATATGTACCACTTTTACGCTGTCTTTACTATTATTTACCACAGACGACAATTATGTTTATTAAATATATTAAACATATACCTGAACTTGCCGCCTGATGAAGCTGGCCTAGCCAGCGAAATGTCGCACAACCGCGCAACAATGTGTTTGTCCTTCTGTACGTGTGTGTAACTATCAAGAAGTACCAGACTGTGAGTACTTCAACTTTCTGTCATTTTATTCAGTTAGTTTAAACGTAATATGGTTTCATTGCAGACTTAGCTGAATTAATTAAACTCATGTTTTACACACCCAAAATTGGGATAGAAAGAAGTCTATCTACTATTTAAGTGATTTGAATAGCAACTGAATATAAAAATTTGCATTCGAAGACTGTAGCAGTCACTAATCAGTCATGACAGAATTGGTTTAGTACTGCTACCTTTTTGTAAATTATTTCTAGTTCCTACTTAAGAAGTTTTCATGCCTAATTAGCTCAGAAATTTTGCACCATATTTATTTATGCAAGTAATTTTATCTTTTTAAGAAGTTTTCCTGGAAAATACAAGTGCATTTTTCAGTCCTTACAGAAATGTCTTTAACAAGTTTCATTGTGTTGTAGCGTGACCCAGCAGATTTACTTTCACATATAAATCACCTATGCTTGTTTGATAATATATTTTGCTGTCAGTTTAATGTAAGCATCATGGTCGTTTCTATTAATTGTATCTGTAATTTTATTTGTTACGCGTAAGCAAGCTAGTAAATATTTATTAAGATTTAAGGTAATTAATGTTCAAAATTGTGATGTAGCTTTTTACTCAGAATAAGAAACATTTAATTCATTGATTATGATTCTAACAGTGAGTAGAGCAGTTTACTAAATGATGATAATATGCTTGATTTATCATTTTGAGTAATTATAGTTGGCCTGTATTTTCAGTAATATTTGTTGTGCTAAAATTAATGTGCATATGAATTGTATTTATATTCACTATTTAAGCTTGGAGTATGAGAAGGATAGAGAAACAAGTAAAATTTAGGCTTTTCAGGAACCTTGTTGTCACATTGTAGTGTAAGACCAGCCTATAAAAATGGCCGTTAAGAAAATAGGGCAATATTTGATTGTAACCAATTGGGTAACAGACTGCTTCTGACTGGCTTAGAAAATTTTAATTTAATGTTTTAATTTATTTACCAACAAAATTTTTTATTGATATTAAATATGCAAATTTTTTTATGAAAACTTATGTGTTACTGTTTTTAATTTATTATGATCATTACCACTTTGAAATATGATGTAAAATTTCAAATAACATTATACATATTTTGAAATTGGTTGTTGTGATGGCTGAGGGGTGGCACCACTGACAGTTGACGCTAGTAACTTGCCCGTGAAATTAGCTTCGTTATTGTCAAGATGGGGACAGAGACAGATGTGCAGCAGTCTTGGAGATATGTCGAAAGAATGGGTCGAGTTCTGCTGGTGAAGTGCAGGGAGCGAGGCATACTTGAAAATTAGTTTTTATATTCTTTTGATTAATTTTATTAATGTTTGAATTTGGGGTTAAAGAAGTGATGGAGATGTAGTAAAATTATCGGTAACCACTTGTTAAATTTTAAATATGTTGTGACTAATTTATGTGTGATTAGATTCACTGAAAGAGTCGGTTTAAGTTAGTGTATTATTGAGTCTGAAATGCCTCAAATTTTAATAAATCCCAAATTTATCAGAGTTTCACAGTTTATTTATCGACTCATTGCAGCGCTGTAGGAACTCATTCTCCTTGTAATGTAATTTTTCATAAACCCCTGTGAAACGGAATTAGCTATGGACATGTGGTAGCGAGGTTGGATGTGCCACAGTATTTAGTTAAAATTTTGCACAGTGCTGTAGCTGGTAAACCTCAGGAGTGTCATTCATACAAATAAACAATATTTTATTTTAAAAATGTGACCAACTGAAAATTAATTCAAATTTTAAATTCAGTAACTCTTTGTGAATAACAGCGTGTACGTAATTAACTGGTTTTTATTTGCCTGCAGTGACTAACCACCCGTGCATGGCAAATAATGGAGGCTGTGAGCATCTATGCATTCCCAGTGACAACAACATGAGAGTGTGTGCTTGTTCCGTCGGCTACAAGAAGGAGAATGAGGTGAGCTGTGTGGCATACAAGACCTTTGCCGTGGTGGCACAACTGGACATTGCACGTGGCTACAGCCTCAAGGATTCCTCTGAAGCAATGGTGCCCATTTCAGGCCCAGGTATGGATAGTTAAATTTTTACTTTTTTATCTCTATCTACTTTTTCTATCCCTATACAGTGAAACCTCTTTAATACAAACTTTAAGGGACTTCAATTTTCAGCAGGTTGTTATATTGAGGTGTGTATTCAGATGGTGGGTGTGTGACACGCCTTTGCTTTTCATCCGGAACGGTGTCGCGACTTGTTGAACATAGAGATTAGGTTATTTCAAGAATCCTGGTTAGCTCAGTGGTTTTTAGGTGCAGACATGAACTTTCACTCTATATTTCTCCTGTTATCACAGGGGTTGGTGTCATGAAGTAAAACTCACGTAATCAGGCAACTGTCTGTTTATTTAAGAAAAAGATCAAATGTCCACTTGTTTTTTATCAGCGTTTACAAATAGCGTTTTGGTACCATCCAGAAAAGAAAAACAAAACAATTATTCCCCAAGTTCATGAGATGGTGTCCAGTCAGCGACCATGTCCAATTTTAACTTTAACACAGTAAAGTTTCAAATGTTCTATCTAATCTTGGGACCACAGTCTCAGCACTGATCTGAGACATCCGCCATCATAACATATAGAAAGGAAAACAAAAAAAAAAATTAATGGGACTTAAATGCCTGTCGGCCTCTCCACTGTTCCCAGGGCCCTGCTGCGCTGTCACGACCTGTAAGCATCTTTCTGCCATCTCTGCACGATTGTTATGTTAATGTTAAATTTTGTTAAAAATTACTAACCCATGACCAAATACGACCATCTCTCGTGACTGATTCGCAACTTGTGTCACTAGTGACTTTTAACTGATTCGTCGTCAGGTGTGATGCATGTGTTGTATAACCCTTAACTCTCCTTACTTCTTGGACTCAAACTTTCAAAATTGTATGTCAGCCCAGATAGCCACCTTAACAGGAGTTTGCAGAAATCTCCGAAAATTTTTTCACACTGTTTATCTGCAAAATACAAACATGCTTATCTCCATAATTTTTTAATCTCATGTACTAACTTTCCCACTGGAAAATCAAGTTTATGTTAATGAGAAATTTCAAATTTGTAGGAAAGAGGTTTGTATTTACGCTAGGTTACTGTTTGTACGGTTTATGGTCTAACTGCTCTTTTAGAATTCTCTGAAAACTTATCTGCGGACTTTGCACCTGTGGTTTTCACCAACAGCAGTTGGAAAATGAGAAAAATTAAAATATATAAATATGAAATTCTTAAGAATTTGTAGTTTCTCGCATGCCGCGCACAGTTTGCTGCACGAACTACTAGCAAAGAGCAGCTGGTCTATCGTTGTCAGTCACAGTATCTGTTTTGTTGTGCAGTGTGCTAGGTGCACGAGGTAAGTGGGGGTAAGTGAGCAACAAGGAAGCGATGTGGTGTTGAATGTGTGCGGCTGGCGGTGTTACTTTACCAACATCTGTATTGCTCGTCGCTCACTGTACACTTCCAAAACAAAAATGTTTTGATATGCCCCACAGTGCCCGCTTTCCTCCCATGTTGCCCATTCGCAAACCTCTTCCACGTAGAACATGTGTGTTTAATTACACTGTCTTGTTTACCTGCTTGCCACCTGCCCGCTTCAACCGCGAGCATGTAGTACACAGCCTTTAAGTACATGTATACTGTGTGCAGTTACACACAATTCCATGACCTGCAGCATAATGTCTCCTTAAATGAAAGGTTGTACTGATCCTTCTAAATCGAAGAACGATTGCAAAGTTCTTGGTTAGACTGACAAAATAAAAACTCTACGTTTACTAAAAGGAAACATGTCTGTTGCAGAAGTGGACCGCAATTATGGGAAAGACAAGTATAGCATTTGTACATTACGAAATAAAGCATGAGAGATGAGATCAGGTGCTAATACTGAACCGAAACTGGCAACAATATCATGCCATGTTAATTTTAGTGTAATCAACGGTGCCATTGTAATATAGAATTCCTATATGACAGATTGAGAATTCTAATGTGTTTAATCTATGTTAATTTTTGTAATGCATTTTAAAACGTTCATTCTATGGTAAATGAAACTCCGAGCTAGGCATAAATTTGTTTTTCA
Source organism: Medauroidea extradentata (assembly GCA_003012365.1). Taxonomy (NCBI): domain Eukaryota; kingdom Metazoa; phylum Arthropoda; class Insecta; order Phasmatodea; family Phasmatidae; genus Medauroidea; species Medauroidea extradentata. The sequence continues at coordinate 67 of PNEQ01002926.1, read as the reverse complement.
AGTTTGAGTATGCTATGAGAAATTATGTTAAAATTAATACAACATCTGAGGTTGTAAACTATACTAA